>CM074719.1:22547865-22732865 GCA_037306005.1 Rhinophrynus dorsalis
TCTTGAATTTTTTAGGTGCAATATCACAGTGGCCTGAAAATTTACAGTGGTGCTGTTGCTATACTATCCTATGGAGATTTATGGTCTACAGACCAGAGCTGTCCATAAGATGGTGTAGCAACAGCGCCATTGTACATTTTCAGGCCACTGTGATACTGCACCTAAAAAAAAAATCAAGTTTGAGCTGTTATAATTTTTTTTTATAAAATATCTCTCTGCGGTGGGAGTACCCTTGTTTTGCTCGGGAGAATAAACCCTACACCATAATTTTTTTACATTTTAAGTAACTGAAGAGTCACTTCCTGGACATGACATCAATCACTGATTGAAAGTGTTATTTCTTGAATCAAGGTGTAAGTTTAAACTTTATTATTGCTATTAGGATTTTCTCAGCATAACAAGTGGGGGATGAATGTTAGAAGGTGACAGCATCGTTTTAAAAGTTGAAGGTAAGTGCATATATTGCAATCGGAGACACTCCTATGAGGAGGGCAATGTTGGGTAAATAATGCTATGCAGTGCCTATTTGTATAGAAGGTAAATATAGTTTTTGATACCTTTTATTGGCTAACTAAGCAGATTTAAATGCAAGCTTTCAAGACCTTAGGTCTCTTCCTCAGACATGCTATACAGATAAATATGAAATCATCTCTCTTAAATACAAGTACACATTGCATTGTTTAGCATGGAAATCAGATAAGAGAACTCAATCCAGATCCAGATACTTTGATCAGTCAGTAGTAAATTGCACTCTTCCTCTGAGGCTTTAGAGGTATTTACGATGCCCTTGGGTCTGTTGGAAAGGTCAATCAACTAAATTGTAATGTGACAAAAACTCTTTATCTCTATTTAAAGGTATAGTAATGTTTCATAATAAAAGCAGCTCTAATTAATCATCATAGTATTTGGACTTTGGAGAGTGTTATTTCAATTCTGTCAGAGTTATAGTTCAAGAGTAATTCAATGACAAAGTATCCCCCTCCCGCCCCTTTTATTGATGTAACACTTTTCAGCCAGAGCAGAAGGTAGGTGCCCAGGTAGATTAAAGAGAGGGACAATCTTCAATTAAGATAAGGGAAAAAACCTGAAAAGCTTGTCAAGGGGGCAGGGCTTTCATTGTTCTCATAGGAAGAAGATTATCCCCTGCTGTTATCTGACTGGTCTTACAACCAGATTCCCCATCTGAGAAGAGATGGCTTACACTAGGAAAAATGGGCGGGAGGGGAAACTTTGCTTGTGAATATCTCTTAAATCATAAAGGTTTGAGAGATAAGACTCATATCATTCTTCATATTTGTTTAATGCCTGCAAAATAAAATAAAGTTAAAATGAAGTATTACTATCCCTTTAAACCACTACAAATTGCATTAAATGTTAACATTAATTTTACCTCCCATACCTTTCTGTCTCTCTCAGTGGGGAACCGTCCCACCAATACAGTTAACTTAATATCCCTGACATTGTGCCCATTTTTACAAAAATGTTCTCCCACTGATGTCTCTGTACCTTCACCTGTAAATCATCCAATGTAATATACCTTATCATGTGTGCAAAATGCCCAACACATCTGTATGTGGGAGGAACTGGACAAGCGCTACATAAGAGGTTTAATTCCCATAGATCCAGTGATAATAACAAAAAGACAGAGACACCAGTGAGAGAACATTTTTGTCAAAATGGGCACAGTGTCAGGGATAATAAGTTAACTGTACTGATGGGACGGTTCCGTACTCAGAAAGACAGAAAGGTATGGGGGGTAAATTTAATGTTAAAGTTTAATGCAATTTGTAGTAGTTTAAATAAAGATAAAGAGTTTTTGTCACATTACAATTTAGTTGATTGACCTTTCCAACAGACCCACTGGCATTGTAAATACCTCTAAAGCCTCGGAGGAAGAGTGCAATTTACCACTGACTGATCAAAGATATCTGGATCTGGATTGAGTTCTCTTATCTGATTTCCATTGTAAACAATGCAATGTGTACTTGTATTTAAGAGAGATGTTTTCATATTTATCTGTATTACATGCCTGAGGAAGAGACCTAAGGTCTTGAAAGCTTGCATTTAAATCTGCTTAGTTAGCTAATAAAAGGTATCAAAAACTATATTTGCCTCCTGTATTTCTACGGCTAACACGGTACCAACTCTCATCTGTTATTTGTACAGAGGATAGTGGAAGGCGTGTAAGAACAGTGATGTTGAAGGATCACTTTTTAACCAGTAGGGGTTGTGGGCGAGAAGCTTAGGGTAGATAGAATCTGTCAGAGAGAAAACATTGCTACAAGGCAGATTATCCACTGTGTGTGTGGTAAGTATCATATAGCACAGGATATGGCTGTAGTTATTGGTTGCATGGCAAATGTAAATGAAAACCAGCTCCCCATATACCAGACATACAATGGACAGAAGCAGTATTATTTGGAAGGGATAGTGTTAGTTATATATTTAGCAGTTGATGATGGGACAGAATCTTGTGATAGTATGTTGGAGAACTCTAGAATTCAAAGGGTTAAACCACCCATTTTAATCAATGGGAATGTTTCTGCAGAGTTCCTTTTTTGAGAAAGAAGAAAGAAAGAAAGAGACATGTGAGTCTCCACACTACTAGTCTACACGCGATGACAATACTAAACGTATCTGAGATATAAGGAGTGCAGTGCACTGATCTGGAACTAAGAACTGATAGAATAATCTTCTGTGCACCACTGATCGCATTTCTTCACACTTTTTATAAAACAAACAGCATGTAGGACTTTCTCTTGACAAAGGTATAAATCATTTGGCTTGAAACGTCTGATATGCCAAGAACTTCTAAAGCCTTCTCTGTACTGGTTTACCAAACAATGGATTGTTTTTCTGTATGTAATAAAAGTATTATGTGGAATCGAAAGCTGAAAATCTTTGATCGGAGGGTGGGGGTGGATTTCTTTCAAGGCACAAAGGGCCTTGTATCTTAAGCCAGTGAGTGGGATAATCCTGAAGAGAATAATTGTACAGTATGTGATAAACACACACACATATACACAAATGTGAACACAAAAGCATATATGCACAATAGTACACACACACAGAAGACTATATATATATGCACATACATATTTAACCCCTTAACGACCGGCGGTCCTGAGACGTTTCCGTCCCATAAGGACCGCATTGAACCACGTGGATGCGCCGGTACACGTGACCTGTCGCGTGTATTGGCGCATCACTATGGGGCCTGATAGAGATCATTCCGATCTTGGAGCGGTCAATTTCAGGCCCTATTTTTACTTACAGCGCTCCCGGTAGAGCGATGTAAGTAAAAAGTACGTGACGTACTATGACCGTTATCGGTCCTTGAGTATTTCAAGGACCATGACGGTCATAGTAAGGCATATGTCTTTAAGGGGTTAAGCACACACACACAGGAACACGCATACACGCACGCACACACACACACACACATATAAACAGTCACCCACCCATATCCTATATAATAATTCGCTAATGTATGTTTGTCAGAAGCTGTCATGCGCAGTACAGGCTGCCCACGCCGCAGCTGATAACGGAGCCGAAGGTGCGCAGAGAGGACTCTGGTCTGAATTTGGAGCTCCTCGCTCCGTTACCAGCCGCGGTGCAGGCAGTCTCTACTGTGCATGACTGCACCACACCCGTTGCTGCCTTGCACTGTGGCCTTCGTGTACACGGTCTGTTCAACTAGTAAACATTTAAAAGAAGAAACAAACATTCCATGTGTAACAACTCTATATTTACAAAGTGCAAAAGATGCCTTAGTGCACACATTTCATGAACCTTCTGGCATTCCCATCAGACATGTTGGTAATTCCCCCAAAGCTGTGAAAACTTTCATCTCTTGCTTTGAGATAATATGCCGGAATCTTATATGGCACCGGGTATGAGAGCTGCAACATTTCAAGAGCTGCAACATTTCAAACACGCCCTCTTCTAGCTTCTTTCCCAAACTCATTGAACTTCTGAAATTCATAAATGGGAGATAATTCCATTTTGTAAGGACCAAGTCCTCATGTATTTTTCAAAAGGGCTCATTCCAATGTTCAAGTTATTCCCCTGATATTGTCTGACAATTGTTTCTAATTTGTTATAACTGTCATTGCAGCCAACCTTTCTTTTGAGTAGTTTGCTTGAAACAATAGCATTTTGTACAATTAAGTCAACAATATAGTTTACACCACTTATATCAAGTCCTGTGCTTGTTCCATTTCATCAATTGTCCACTTAAAGTGATAGTAATGTTTCATAATAAAAGCAGCTCTAATTAATTATCATAGTATTTGGACTTTGGAGAGTGTTATTTCAATTCTGTCAGAGCTATAGTACAAGAGTAATTCAATGACAAAGTATCCCCCTCCCGCCCCTTTTACTGATGTAAAACTGCTCAGCCAGATCAGAAGGGAGGTGCCCAGGTAGACTGCAGAGAGGGACAATCTTCAATCAAGATAAGGGAAAAACCTGAAAAGCTTGTCAAGGGGGGCAGGGCTTTCATTGTTCTCATAGGAAGAAGATTGTCCCCTGCTGTTATCTGTCTGGTCTATGGACTGCATTCCACATCTGAGAAGAGATGGCTTACACTAGGTAAAAGGGGCGGGAGGGGGAAACTTTGCTTGTGAATATCTCTCAAACCATAAAGGTTTGAAAGATAAGACTTATATCATTCTTAATGTTTTTTTAATGCCTACAAAAAAAAATAAAGTTAAAACGAAATATTACTATCCCTTTAAAAGTTTATTATAAAGCGGCAACATTTTGGTTTTCTATTCCTTTAGGGGTTTTTTTTTGGGGGGGGGGTTGTTAATTTTTACCCTATCTCATATTTTAAGTGTATAATATGTGGTATTTGGTATATTATTAATTTTCACACTTTGGTCATTACTCAACCACAAAAACTCTACAACTGTATCATTTATTTCAAATATGTGCTCCTTATTCACCCAGTCGTAACTTAGATTATGATTTGGCTGGCTCTTATGTAATTGTAGGGACTAATCCATTTGTAAAACAATTTAATACATCAATATGTTGAGACCAGAAAATCCCCCTCTCTTATTGATCTATATAAATCTAATACTTTTATTGTTTGCTTGTGAGCCCATGTGGACAAATACAATTATATATTCTATTACTCCGACTAGTAAGTCAAAATAAGGTTAGGTAAGATTCTGAAAAAGATTAAGAATTACTGGTGACGAATTAGCCTTAACTGAAGTTACTCTACCCATAAATTATAGATTTAGACCCTGCCACTTCTCCAGCATTTGAAACATTCTCTTCCACAAAGCGTTATAAATAGTTTTAAAGATTGTGTTAATTTTAGTAGGAATATGTACTCAAAATGTAAAAGTCAAATTGCCTGTTCTATTTAAAGGAGCAGTAAACCTTTTTTATGAAAACACATATTTTTTAGATCTTTTCCTGCTGAATAAAACAAGGTCACTCCCGCCGTTGTCAGATGTTCTATTCAACATTTATATCAGTTCAAATAATCAGGAAGTGAATTTACTGTGTTTACTTCCTGATAGTTCTAACTGACAGGAAGTGAATTTACTGTGTTTACTTCCTGATAGTTCTAACTCACAGGAAGTGACTCAGCAGTTTCTATCACATTCTACTGAGAACTGTATGTCTCTGACTTTTCTGATTTTCCTTTCCATTAGAATCTAACAGGAAAACTAATTAGAATTTGACTACTAGAGGGCACTGCTAATGTAAAAAACAAAACAAAACATGGGTTTAAACTGTAATAACTCTGGAAATATGAATCTCTTGGCAGTGGGAGTACCCTTATTTTACTGAATAGGAAAATCCCTACAATATATATTTTTTTATTAAAAAAGTTTACTGCTCCTTTAAGGGGGGACTGTGAAGATAGTTATATAGTGTTGTAGTCTTGATGTAGCAGAGATTGATCTGTATGCTGTAGAGGAAGGGTTTCTTTATTGTTTCTGTCTTTTTACATTGTAACTTTTTATATTATAGCATTTTCTCTGCTTTCACCATCTTCACAGAAGCTCTCAAAAACAAATTCAGATATTTCCTTGTCAGGGATACAAATGTATAAAAAAAAATAGAAAAAAGAAAAAGAAAAAGTCTAGGCAATTTGACTATACATATTATACACTTAAAAATATGTAAAGTCAAGAAAAGGTTTACTGTCGTTTTAAGTCACTTTCCCTCTTGGCAGCTTCTTACATTTGTGCTCATCTCCCACTACACCCCTTCTCATCACCTACGTTCACCTCAAGGGTTCTTTCTGTCCACTCCTTCCACAGCTCGAGCCATCTCTCGGCTGAAATTATTTTCACTGGCTGTCCCTCGACTTTGGAATGCCCTCCCTATCACCATTCACCAGTCATCCACACTCATCACTTTCAAACATCTCCTGAAAACCCACCTGCTCAAGGAGGCATCTCAGTAACCATATTCTCTTTCTGCACACTTACAGTCCCATCAACATAATTCTGTACTTCCCTTACTGAAGCTGTGTACTTACACTTAAAGGGATAGTAATACTTCATTTTATCTTTATTTTGTAGGCATGAAAAAAAACATGAAGAACAATATAAGTCTTATCTCTCAAACCTTTATGGTTTAAGAGATATTCACAAGCAAAGTTTCCCCCTCCCGCCCCTTTTTCCTAGTGTAAACCATCTCTTCTCAGATGTGGAATTCAGTCCATAGACCAGACAGATAACAGCAGGAGACAATCTTCTTTGTATGAAAACAATGAAAGCCCTGCCCCCCTTGACAAGTTTTTCAGCTTTTTCACTTATCTTAATTGAAGATTGTCCCTCTCTGCAGTCTACCTGGGCACCTCCCTTCTAATCTGGCTGAACAGGGGGGGATACTTTGTTTGAGAATATCTCTTAAACCATAAAAGTTTGAGAGATAAGACTTATATCGTTCTTCATGTTTTTTTAATGCCTACAAAATAAAATAAAGATAAAACAAAGTATTACTATCCCTTTAAGATCTTCCTCCTACTGCATCTGTATGTTGTCACTATTACTAATTAGATTGTAAGCTCTTTGGGACAGTATCCCCTTCCAAATGTATGATTCCCTTTGCTGCACCCCCCCACACACACACACTAATAATACAATAATCATACTTTAGCCTGATGTTCTTAACCCTGTTGTGTATTTTTGTACCATACTTTTACTATTTCTGTAAAGTATGTTGTACATGTAAGAGATATATAATAAGGACACACACATTTATACATAAATTAAAAGCATTTAGCCCAGAACTGAACCGTGAGACAATATACTTACAGCTTTACATCAAATGACCCATTTCTAACAACTCTCTGTATTATTTAACCAGTTTATTTCCTTTTGTTTAGTAATCTCAAGAATCACAGTATCAAAAGCGTTCACCAACTCCAAGTATATTACATCCAAACATATGCCCTTGTTCATGTTGCCACTTGCCCTAGGATTCAGGTAAATTAGTCTGACATAATCTACCTTCATAAAACAATGCTGACTCTTGCTAATGATATTGTTTGTAATCAAATACTCCATAATGCTATCTAACAGTAGGGATGGAATTTTTGTGAAAAACCCACAGTTTAGTGTTCTTCCATAGAAATTCCTGTGCATAGAAAGCCCATAAAATGTTTGCCTTTTCTCAAACGCCAACAAATGTCCTGCTTATACCCAATAATTATGACCACAATACTGGTGAGGGCAGGAGCAGACTCAGTATGTGTGGCCTTCGGGCTGCAAGTGCAGGGGGGAGTCTGGAAGGATCAGTAAGTCTGTTTCTGTGGCTACTATGGGACAAGGCTGGGTGTTAGTATGTGTGGTTCTATGGTTGCCTACTAATGCTGTGGGACAAGACTGGCGGTTCAGCATCTGTAGTTCTATGGCTACTGTGGGACAAGGCTGAAGATGAGTACTTATGGTTCTATGGCTACCATAGGAAAAGGCTGCATGCTCAGTATGTATGGTCCTTTGAGTATCAATACAGTAGGACAGGGCTGGTGGACCAGTATTTGGTTCAATGGCTACCATGGGACAAGGCTGGGAGATCAGTATGTGTAGCTCTATAGATGCATACCAGTTCAGTGGGACAAGGCTGGGAAAAAAGCAAAACACTTTTTTGTGGGAAATCCAGTGGCAGGAGAAAAGTACTTTTTTTTTTCATTTCTCTTTTTATGCAAAAGTTTTCACCTATCCAGATCCATTAGTAACACTTCTAGGAACTTACCCACTATGAAAGTTAAACTTACAGGTCTGTAATTTCCAGGTTTAGATTTTGCCCCATGTAAAAGAAAATAGAACTGCATCTGCTAATCACAGGGTACTTTGGATGATGAGGGTAAATCCATAAGAATTAAGTATAATGGCCTTTCTATAAGGGACCTAAGCTAATTTGTCAACCTGGTCCATGTGCTCTATTCTCCATAAATGTTCCTTGTCCTTTTGGAATTAAACCTCTGTAAGCAATACATAGGGTGGAGGGTATACTGTGCTTCATACTGATTGGCTCAAAGTTTTTCATTGTTGCTTCCTTTTCATACAAAACAGCATAATTTAAGGTGTCAGCCATCAACTTATCCTTAGTAATTATTCTGTCTCGGTTTTATGAGACCATTATCATTTTTGCTTTTGATATAACTACATTTTTTCTCTGTGTATTTTGCTAGCTTCATTGCTGGTTTTCAGATTCTACTGAATTCTGTATTTTTTAAAAATGTTTCATATAACAATTCTGACAGACAGTTTAAGAGCCTACTGCTTCCTCCCTCGTTTCCTTCACTGTAAAGCCACATTGGTCTTAATATGTTCCTCTTGCAGTTAATCCCTAGTGTTAGATAATGATGAGCATATTTATCCCAAAACTGTTTGAATAAATCCCACCTTTCTTCTGTACCTTTGCCACTGAAAAACAACAGCTCATTATATGCCCTATTGCATTGATTTAATTTAATGAACACTAGCAGCATAAAAAAAAATGATATTGGTTTATATAACTTTAAATATAACATACTTAGAGATAGCATACGTAAAACTCTATTATTCATATGTTACACACTTAAAATATAATGTAAGCATTTGCACACATGTGTAAATTGTCCTGTTCAGAGAGCACCGAACAGCATTCTTGTAACAAATGACTAATTATATAGTGACTTGCCTGTATAGTATATAGGTTTGAGATAAACAGGACCAGCACTAGCTCATATCTAGTTAGCCTGTCTATTAGTGAGGATATAAAGTTGATAGTAAACATTCATATGAAAGGATTTTCCTTTGTTGTACTGTCTCATTTCTCTAGTCATTTTCAGAATAGTCAGACTCACCTATTATTACACTTGCTAACTCAAAAGCCTTTATCCATTTGCAGTAGCTGCTGGGCTTCTACAGACTGAATCATTTTAAGTTACTTGTAGCAAATACCAATAAATACATTTTTATTGTGTCCACCCATATTGTATTTGAATTCACAGGATCCTTCAGTAATACAATCACACACACACACTCACTTAAATTACATCACCAATAGATCCTTTCCTTTTATGCGTATAGTGAAATAACGTTTCACCCCAAACTATCATCTTTTCTACTGATCCATTTGGGGGTCTATGAACAAAGAAAGTGGAGCCATTTTGAAGACGGGTAACCGCAGCATAAGAGAAAAGATTTTTAAAAAGTATCAAAAATCCCCTTTGATTTCAATTGGGTTTTAAACGTATTGAGTTCTAAAGAGGTCTATAATGCATTGCTTTTGTGGAGACGTAATGAACATGAATTCCTCTGCATACCAGAGGTGTACACAAAGCATTGCAACAACATCATGTTGGCCCTTGCAGAGTTAAATGGCTTGATAAAGATAGTGTTTTTTTTACCCCTTGAGTGCCAGAGAGGTGCGATGACTGAAATAATTGACATTTTTAACTTTTGAATTAGCTCATCGCTTGTGAAAGCATTCATATTTTTTGGCTGTCAACCTACAGATCTATATCACTCCTTAAAGGGATAGTAATGTTTCACAATAAAAGCAGCTCCAATTAATCTTCATAGTATTTGGGCTATGAAGAGTGTTATTTCAATACTGTCAGAGTTGTAGTTCAAAAGTAATTGAATGATAAAGTATCCCACTCCCGCCCCTTTTACTGATGTAACACTGCTCACCTCGGAGCAGCAACACTGTCTTGATTGATCCCAGAGAGGGACAATCTTCAGTGATCATAAAGAAAAACCTGAAAAACTGTCAAGGGTAAGAAGTAAGTAAGAAGATTGTCCTTTGCTGTGACCTGTCCGGTCAAGGGACCAGATTCCACATCTGAGGGGAGACGTCGTACACTAGGTAAAAGGGGCGGGAGGGGGATACTTTATCATTCAATTACTCTTGAACTACAACTCTGACAGTACTGACATAACACTCTCCATGGCCCAAATACTATGAAGATTAATTGGAGCTGATGTTTTTGTGAAACATTACTATCCCTTTAACCCGTTTAGATCAGCAAAAAAGTATCCAGCGCATTGAGACGCAATGCATTTGATACCTCTCTGGCACACAAAGGGTTAAGTGGGAATTATCTGAAACCCTATCGCCTACCCAAGGGGTTACATTTATTCTGATCTGTTGTTTTGTATAATGTTATTTGAGATGGTGAAGGCTGTAAGCCTGTATGAGTGACCTTATGCATGCATTGAAGTTCACACAATGAAATCAGAGGAAAGAACTGACTGAGGTGTGTGTTGTTATTCTGATGTCAGTTTAAATTACATTGCATTTTTTAATAGCTTGATCAAAACACAAATCAAAATGGAACGAAAGCAAGAGGGACAAATAACACAGGCTCCGAGCCCCAAAGGCGCAGAGTGAGAAATAGAGGCACAAGACTCAGCTGCGAAGTGGAGAATGACATTTCTATTTGTCAATTGATCGGTCCCTTTCATTTCTCACCGTGACTGGAAATTAATTAGAATGCTAATTACACAGAGGGGACAAAGCTGGTGAAGGGTCGTTCTGCTCGCGGGAATCAACACTGAAAGCTCCCAAGCTCACATCTCTGTATGAAACAACAGAGAGAGAGAAAGAAAACAATGCAGCAGTGTTCTACTGAAAAACAGTGCAATTCTAGGGCAAAACAAGTGCGGGGCAGTAAATAAAAATTCACATTCATTTTAAGGGTGCTAGGACTTGAATGCTAGTGAGGTTTTCAGTGTGTTGCTTTCCTATAGCGTTAGAGTTCAATGTGTTAACAGTTTGAGTGCTAGAAAGGCATCCAATGCATTGAGTTGCAGTGCATTGACTACCTCTATCTATCTATCTATCTATCTATCTATCTATCTATCTATCTATCTCATATCTATCTATCTATCTATCTATCTAATCTAATATGTATCTATCTCATATCTATCTATCTATCTATCTATCTATCTATCTATCTCATATCTATCTATCTATCTATCTATCTATCTATCTATCTATCTATCTCATATCTATCTATCTATGATGCATCTATCTATCTGTCTGTCTATCTATATATCTATCTATCTATCACATATCTATCTATCTATCTATCTATCTATCTATCTGTCTATCTATCTATCTATCATCATTCATCCGTCCATGTAAGCATCTCTCTATCCAGCTATCTGTCTGTCTGGCTGGCTAATCTAGCTGTCTGTCTGTCTGGCAGGCTGAAAGTGAAGAAGCTGTTAGTTTCCCATTCTATGAAGTAACTCCCCTCTCTAGTAGACTGCAACAGAATAGTTATCTGAACACCAGGTAGGAGATGCAGTAAGATGTGAGAAAGAGGTAATAATGTGACTTCTGCAGTATGATAAACTCTCCAATCCACGTGTTATGAAGAGTTCCCTTTTAAATGGGCAATGCATCCTATCTGGCCTCACAAACCTTAAAAATGTGCATTTTATTTTTAATAATTCACATACACACACACATACAGACACTAACACTTAAAAACAATAAACATGAATTTATCCTTTCTTTAGCCAGATACTGACTATGAATGAACTCTGAGTGGATTTGTCCCACACAGTGAGCCTATAACCAGTTCTAAATATCATGTCCATACAGGCAGATGGGATTATTTGTATCTGGACTCCAAGACCACAAATGCCTCCAATTAAAGTCTTCTTTCTTAGGAAGGAAGAAAGGAATCCTCCAGTGTGGGGTCTGGGGTCCAGAAAAAGTTCATATTCACTTTCGTGGACATGATATAAGCTGGTGAGCTAGCTCAGTGGTTAAAATCCCTGACTATAGAGCCTATTCAAACAGCAAGGTTGCAGGTTCGAGTCCCATCAGTCTCAACTCAGCCCTTCATCCTTCTGAGGTCAATAAATGAGTACCATTGACCTATTATTAAGATAGAAGGTGTCAGTGTTCCTTTTTGTATACACAACAGTGTTTCGCTGATCAAACCAGCCACTGAAATGTAAAGAGTTTGATTTATTAATAAGAAACACTTGTTAATTCCACTTAACCCTTTGTGTGCCAGAGAGGTATTCAACGCATTGCACTCAAAGGGTTAAAACTATGGGAATGTTTAGTTCCCTTCTATGATGCAGTTATCAGAATGACTCTATTTCTTATTAGAACCTCAACCTCTACGCAATTAGTGACAAAATGGCCGTACGTGGGAGCCTTCTTATCCCTGGCCTCTGGATAAACACATAGGGCTTGTGATATCATAATGTGGATGGGTTTTAAAGGGATCGTAATACTTCGTTTTAACTTTATTTTATTTTGTAGGCATTAAAAAACATGAAGAACGATATAAGTCTTATCTCTCAAACCTTTATGGTTTGAGAAATATTCACAAGCAAAGTTTCCCCTCCCTCCCCTTTTACCTAGTGTAAGGCATCTCTTCTCAGATGTGGAATGCAGTCCATAGACCAGACAGATAACAGCAGGGGACAATCTTCTTCCTATGAGAACAATGAAAGCCCTGCCTCCCTTGACAAGTTTTTCAGGTTTTTCCCTTATCTTAAATGAAGACTGTCCCTCTCTGCAGTCTACCTGGGCACCTCCCTTCTGCTGTGGCTGAACAGTAAAAGGGGCGGGAGGGGATACTTTGTCATTGAATTAGTACATTGAACTACATCTCTGACAGAAGTGAAATAACACTCTCCAAAGTCCAAATACTATGATGATTAATTAGAGCTGCTTTTATTATGAAACATTACTATCCCTTTAATAGGGCGACAGAGTTGGAAGGCTGAGAGGCGGGTTTGCACTTAAATGGGTGGAGAAGTGGGAGGAACAGGGAGGGAGCGGGCGGAACAAGTGAGAAAATGGGCGGGTCCACCAGTGAACTCACTCAACTGGAGAATCAGTCTCTTTTATCGGAGACCCAGTAATTCATTCTTAAAACCAGAGTTTCCTGGGCAGATCCCGCGTTTCTGAGTATGAAAATAAATCAGTTCTTTATTCTTGATTTCTTCTGCATATTTCTTTTTATAACACCCCTCTGTTGGAAATGGACACTGTTAAATCAAGACTGACTTCAAATCCCCAGTTATCCAGCGCACATTATCATACTGTATGTAAATGTGCACGTCTTCCTTCAGAAAATACTTAACAACCTTGCCAGAAGCCTTGTGTCAAAATTATGTTCCAAAGCCTTGTTAAATCCACTTAATTTGTAATGAAATGTTTAGAGTCTAGATGTAGATACTGTTGACCTATCCAGTGACAGATGATTTTAACCCTTAGGGTGCCATAGGGGTGTGTAACCCATTCATCTTTTCAAAGACACATTACATTAACCCCTTAGATGCTACTGCAGTCTTAAATGCATTGCCTCACAGATAAACTGTGCCTCCTTCTGTAGCTGCTGTTGCTCCCGCGCGGTCTCTTTAAGAATGCAGAGCGCTGGGAGATGATGTCATCTCCCAGCGCTCTGCATTAGAGCAGATGAGGGAGCAACAGCAGGTACAGTTCTGTGCCTTCTGAGCCGAAGAAGGCACAGACCTTACCATGCGGTGGGTGGGTTGTTACTGAGCGCAGCGCGCAGCGCTGTGAACAAAAATATATAATTTTTTTTATTATTATTTCAATGACAGGCGCCCCTCTGTGGGGTGCGCCTGTAGGCAGATGCCTACTCTGCCTTATGGCAAACCCGGCCCTGAATATAGCATAAAATAATGTTCAAATGCCACATATTCTCTGTTAAAAGAACAATTATTTGTCATTATATAAAATGCACACAGTGGGGTCATCCACAAATGGATGACATCGAGTGCGTTTCGTGCTGTAATGATCCGCCCTTCTGATACGTTTCCCATTAATTGGTAATATACATTTTCCCTGATACTATTGTGTGTGGGATTTTATATGCTTTCAAGTAAATTAATTGTTTTTTTTTAAGAGAGACTGTGTAGAGACTGAACATTCTGTTTATATTCTTTTACCGCTGGATGCGTCAGTCTCTCGTCTCTTTATACTGATATTTATTAACAGAGCTTTCGGACACCTGTTCGGCTGTGTTGCATCATGACAAAGAAAAAAGAAAGAGGGAGGCAAGCACATCTAAGAGCGAATCTGTTTATCACAGGGCAGGTGTATCAATAAATACCCCCCGAAAGTTAAGCCACTTACCAGACTTCACACAGTCCTCAGCATAGAAATCAAACCTCCAATACTCTCATTGAGGTCTCTCCAAAACGTATCTTCCAGGATCTTGTGCCAGGGATCCACACTCACTTTGAACTTAAAATAATATTCGTCAGTAAAAGTGATTTGAACTTCAAAGTGAGTGTGGATCCCTGGCACAAGATCCTGGAAGATACGTTTTAGAGAGACCTCAATGAGAGTATTGGAGGTTTGATTTACCATAAAATCTTGGGTATAATACACACAATTTTACCCCATTTCACCTTATGTGAAGTGGTGGGGGGGGTGTATTATACTCAAGAGTTTTTTTATTTTAAAAAAAATGAAGCCGGCCAGAACCCTTCCCTCCCTCCCCTGGCGCTATCCGATTCTAAAATGCCACTTACTTTCTTTAAAAGACAAGTCCCCACATTTTCAACATTATCAGGAAACATGTAAACAATGTGAATCTTCCCCTTCCTTCAATTGGCTTTCAGGACCTACCGGCTCCAGCCAATGGTAATGCCCTGTGAGAATCTGAAGGTCCTCACAGGGCAGTACCATAGCCGGATTGAAGCGGAAGCGTGCCACCCGCAGGGGAAGATTCACATTGTTTACATGTTTCCTGATAATGTTGAAAATGCGGGGACTTGTCTTTTGAAGAAAGTAAGTGGCATTTTAGAATTGGATAGCACCAGGGGAGGGAGGGAAGGGTTCTGGCCGGCTTCATTTTTTTATTGGTAAGTGGCTTAACTTTCGGGGGGTATTTATTGATACACCTGCCCTGTGATAAACAGATTCGCTCTTAGATGGGAATTTATGACTCTTCCAACCACCGGGATTTATTAACGGCAGCAAGTACCACGCACCTTTTCGCTAACATGTTAGCTAAGAGTGAGAGGTCATCCATTAAGACTAGAGGAAAGGTGCTTTCGACTAAAACAAAGGCAGTGATTTTTTACAGTAAGGGTGGTAAAGCCATGGAATTCTTTGCCTTGTGATGTTGTGCTTGCAGATACGGTAACTGCTTTCAAAAAAGCAATGGATTCCTATCTAGCACAGAACAATACTGATAATTATGACAGATGGCTTCAATGCAGACAGGTTGTTGATTCAGCAAAATATCTGACTGCCATTTGGAGTCAGGAAGGATTTTTTTACCCACTCGGGGCTAAATTGGAAATGGCTTCAGTGTTTTTTTGTTTTTTTTGCCTTCCTCTGGATCAACAGAGGTGTTTTGGCATGAGCTGGATTTGATGGACTCATGTCTTTATCAGCCTCGTCAACTATGTTACTATGAAGGCAAATGGATTGAATTTAATCTGATTTCCACATATAGTACATGATGTAAAAATTAGCCTAATGGAAGGAATATCCCAGAATTCCCATATTCTTTCCTTCTGCCCACCCTTTGTTACATCTGGACGGTCCCCTGCGTGAGTTCCTTCCATTCCCACACGTACAAGTTACAATACACACACAAATGTCACCACCACAATTAATACATATATCATCACTATGCCTGGGAACTTTTGAAGCAGGGCTACCCGGAGGGTAACCCTGTCAGTGCCGACCAGGGAGGAAAATGACGAGATTTGCTTCATAAAAGGGGCGGGGCTTAGTCGCGGGGGGTGGGACAAAAAAACGCAAAATGGAGGTAAGAGGGCAGGGAGTGGGAGGAACTGGGTGGGATGGAGCACAAGTGGGCAGTTTTTCTACTTAAACTCTGCCCACCCGGTGATTCACACATTGCCCCGGAGACCCGGTAATTCAGTTTGAAATCCGAAGTCTCCGGGGCAAAACCGAAGAGTTCCCAGGTATGATCATCACACATGCATATACAGAAACACATGCATTAACAGACACTCCCAATTTGCCGTGCGGAGGATGCCGGATGAAAGGACATCCTGACGGGAATTCACTTGAAAAGGTGGAATGTCCTACACTTTCAGTAGTGAACATCCATACTCATGTCTAGTCATGAAGAAACATCATTCTTTTTTAATATATTTTTTGAGAGTTACTGGTAAAGTCAGCCACTAATATCGGTTGTGTTTTACTCTTAACTTGCAAGACCTAATTACCTGTACTACAAGAAAAATAATATAACGTCAATAATTTTAACACTTCTATAACATTAGTATTTCAGAGAAGAGAATCAAATAGTAACTTAATTTTGTAATATTAGCTGGGAGAGAAAAAAAGAACCTTTTACAGGAATTATAAGTAAAATGTAACCTATTGTTATAAATATTGCAATAACTATATTCAGTCTTCAATGACCACTTGTAGATATAGTCGTTAACAGTTTAATAATGGAAATCACATTGTAGTGATTATATTTCACCTCTTTTGTTGGGAGTACACTAAACTACTGTAATTTACATTGATTCATGAATGCAGCTTACCTAAAGTCTAATGTTCTCACAGCCACGTAGGACTTGGAGACGTGTAGATATAAAACATTTAAGGCCCTTTTCATGGACCGACAAGAATTATTTGATCTATGAAAGCTCTGCATGACAACCCATTAGACAGTAATAGAACCCACAGCAAATCTAGGTCAACTGTTTCCTTTAAAATGTTCATCACTCTGAATATGGACACTGGAAAGTACGTTCAGACTTGGTCTATTGAATTCTGTGTGTGATTTGGCCTACTGCATTTGTTGTTTTGTCTTAACTCTTAACACTTTCAGTCTGTTTTGCACTATATATATATATATATATATATATATATATATATATATATATATATATATTAAATGTACTCAGCCTGGGGATCCCCGGAATGTGAGCAAGGACAGCACACTTCTGGAGTTCTTCTAAATACAACCCTTCATTGTAACATCATGAAGAGCCAAACGTTTTCGGTCCTTGTCTGGACCTTCCTCAGGGCAAAGGTTACAACACACTTATACTCCCATATATATACATACAAGAGGATTGACTCACCGCTACCCTCCGAATCCACCGCTGGAACACATGACTCGAGTGTTCCCCGGCACTCAACGGGAAGCGGTGATGTCACATGACAATTGTCGGCCGGTTGCTAGACAACTGAATCTAAACACTCTAGTGAATGTAGCTGCCGACTGGAGGCAGCGATCACACAGAGAACACCATGTCCAAATACTAAAGAAGAACAGGACAGAGTCAACATGTGCTGAATGTAAATAGTGGTGTCAGATAAAACATCATTGAACTCAGAAGCAGACAAATCTTAAACTTATAGAAATAATATGCTGTCCAAACAGTTACTGCTATTTAAACAACCAAATAATATACATGATGCCAGACGGTACTAATACACACATATATATATATATATATATATATATATACAGGGCTCAAAATTTCCACTTGCCACTAGCCAATGGCGAGTGAAAATTTAACCCTGGTGAGTATAAATTCAGCCCTGGTGGGTATGTTTTGGCTTGCAGTGGCGAGTAACTTTTCAGGTCTGGCTAGTAGCAAAGAACTTCAAATTTTAAGCCCTGATATATATATATATATATATATATATATATATATATATATATTGGGAAAGGAGTAGTTGGTTCTCACATTATAATTATGGGGCCCAACCAAGCAGTGGGGTCCCCTTTCCTCATCAGATATTGAGGTCCCTGCCTTTGTGTCAAAAATGGCCCTCAGGAATGGCCCGTAGGAATTCTGAAGGATCTCCTGGTAGGCCTAATTTTTATGTATATTCTGTAGGTAGAGTAGCAGATAATTGCAGCACACCTCTACCACGCTAGCCTACTTTTCATATCAAATCGTATAGTGGAGCAGTTCCACGGACTTTGTCTTTACATATACTTCCAAGTTATGGTGCATATCCATGGGGGTGAAGGGGCAAGGGTTTTATGTTTGTACTGTATCCCAATATTTGTCAAGTCAGGCCTGATGACAAACATGTGAGATGAGTGGAACTTTTAAGATATTGTAGACATAAAGAAAATCTTTTCTTTATCACGCCTTAGTACACTATAAACTGTAGTCTTTAACTAAAGCTCTCCCATAGAATAACATAGGAACTGGAGAATTCCTCTCACTGGAGAAGTTATCTCCTATTTATCACACCTTAGTACATCTCAAACTGTAGTGTATAGCTAAAGTCCTCCCATAGAATAACATAAGAACAGGGGAGTTTATCTCACTGGAGAAGTTATCTCTTCTGTATCACATCTTAGTACATCTCACCTGTAGTCTATAACTAAATCTCTCCCATAGAATAACATCGGAACTGGAGAGTTTATCTCACTGGAGACATTATCTCCCATTTATCACACCTTAGTACATCTCCCCTGTAGTCTATAACTAAATTTCTCCCATAGAATAATATAGGAACTGGAGAGTTTATCTCACTGGAGAAGTTATCTCCTCTTTATCACACCTTAGTACATTTCCCCTGTAGTCTATAACTAAATCTCTCCCATAGAATAACATAGGAACTGGAGAGTTTATCTCACTGGAGAAGTTATCTCCTCTTTATCACACCTTAGTACATCTCCCCCTGTAGTCTATAACTAAATCTCTCCCATAGAATAACATAGGAACTGGAGAGTTTATCTCACTGGAGAAGTTATCTCCTCTTTATCACACCTTAGTACATCTCCTCCTGTAGTCTATAACTAAAGATCTCCCATAGAATAATATAGGAACTGGGGATTTTATCTCACTGGAGAAGTTATCTCCTCTTTATCACACCTTAGTACATCTCCCCCTGTAGTCTATAACTAAAGATCTCCCATAGAATAACATAAGAACTGGAGAGTTTATCTCACTGGAGAAGTTATCTCCTCTTTATCACACCTTAGTACATCTCCCCCTGTAGTCTATAACTAAATCTCTCCCATAGAATAACAAAGGAACTGGAGAGTTTATCTCACTGGAGAAGTTATCTCCTCTTTATCACATCTTAGTACATCTCCCCTGTAGTCTATAACTAAAGATCTCCCATAGAATAACATAGGAACTGGAGAGTTTATCTCACTGGAGAAGTTATGTCCTCTTTATCACACCTTAGTACATCTCCCCTGTAGTCTATAATTAACGATCTCCCATAGAATAACATAGGAACTGGAGAGTTTATCTCACTGGAGAAGTGATCTCCTCTTTATCACACCTTAGTACATCTCCTCCTGTAGTCTATAACTAAATCTCTCCCATAGAATAACATAGGAGGTGGAGAGTTTATCTCACTGGAGAAGTTATATCTGCTTTATTTCCTCTTTATCTCATTTAATGCATCCCCCCTTCCCCCTATTGTTATATTCAGAATGTAAAAAAGGAGGAATTTCGGTGAAACCAATTGTTCCGCAGAGGGAGATTAAAAATATCCATTGATTTAACCCTTTTAGTGCCAGAGGGGTACTAAACGCATTGCTTTTCAAATGCGTTCCGTACCTCTCTGGCAGTCACAGGGTTAAAATGGGCTTTTAACTGACTGAATGCTAGAAAGGCATCCAATGCATTGTTTCACAATGTGTCAATTCCCCATTTAACCCCTTAACGACCCTTGACGTGCCAGGGCCGTCCCTCCGGCTCGACATTTAAGGACCAGTGACGGTCCTGGCACGTCATGGAATTCCGGGGTCCCCGTCCGGGCGCGCTCCGCTCAGGGACCCCGGAATCCAATGCACAAAATAAAAGAAATGACCTGTGGTCCTTTACTGCCGGCCATGCTCTTGCCATTAAGGGGTTAAACTGAATGGGAATTTGGGTAGTTTATATTAGTCTTCTATGGCGCACTTGGTTTGCTCCGGCAATGTGCATCTTTTGCATTCCGTGTTAGGCCCAAGCTTATTTTGGGACAATAACTGTGCTCTTAACCCTTTGAGTGCCAGAGATATACGCAACGCATTGCTTTGCAATGCATTGCGTACCCCTCTGGCATTCAAAGGGTTAACCTTTTGCGCGCCAGAGAGGCGTTGCAATGCATTGGATAGCTCTCAAAGGGCTAAGGGCTTTTCCTTGAAAATGAGAAGCCAAGATAAATTGCGTTTGCTGCTCTTTTCCCCCTTTAAATCCCCTTGGATAGAGTGAACAGTGTGTTTAATAGTGGGCATAAAAATACAGTTGAATGTTTTCATATTAGTCCTCTGCTTCTGGCTCCAAAACCAGCTGTGATGGAAATGCAGCTGCTGCGCCGCTTGCCCCAAGTACTAAATGACATTTTAGATCAATTATATTCATCAAAAAAAACGTAGATGACTTCAGTCCATCATTTTTCTACTGGTGTGAAACAACTCATAACATTTTCGGTATTTCTGCTTATATATCGTTATTTGCAGCAAGGCTGGGAACGTACTGTAAATATCCAGGAGACAAATACATCGGAAGCGGACGCAGAATGGAGCAGGGAGGTGGCATTTACGTAGAATGTGAATGACAGGCCTTCGTACTGCTGGAGTGTAGAAGGTATTGATTGGCTATTGATCTTCACGGAAAACTATACAATGGAAATAAGTGGTTTTTATCTGTTTAATAGAAGGAATTACTAGGTAGCAATCATTTGTGTATTAGTATATAGTAGTATCTATCTATCTATCACTCTATCTATCAATCTATCTATCATCCGTCTATTATCTATCTATCTATCTATCTATCTATCTATCTATCTATCTATCATCTCATATCTATCTATCTATCTATCTATCTATCTATCTATCTATCTATCATCTCATATCTATTTATCTATCCCATATCTATCTATCTATCTATCTATCTATCTATCTATCTATCTATCTATCATTCTATCTATCTATCATTCTATCTATCTATCTATCTATCTATCTATCTATCTATCTATCTATCATTCTATCTATCTATCTATCTATCTATCTATCTATCTATCTAATATCTATCTATCTATCTATCTATCTATCTATCTATCTATCTATCATTCTATCTATCTATCTATCTATCTATCTATCTATCTATCTCATATCTATCTATCTATCATTCTATCTGTCTCATATCTATCTATCTATCATTCTATCTATCTATCTATCTATCTATCTATCTATCTAATATCTATCTATCTATCTATATCATATCTATCTATCTATCTATCTCATATCTATCTATCTCATATCTATCTATCTATCTATCTATCTATCTATCTATCTATCTATCATCTCATATCTATCTATCTATCTATCTATCTATCTATCTATCTATCTATCTATCATCTCATATCTATTTATCTATCCCATATCTATCTATCTATCTATCTATCTATTTATCTATCCCATATCTATCTATCTATCTATCTATCTATCTATCTATCTATCTATCTATCATTCTATCTATCTATCTCATATCTATCTATCTATCTATCTATCATTCTATCTATCTATCTATCTATCTATCTATCTATCTATCTATCTAATATCTATCTATCTATCTATCTATCTATCTATCTATCTATATCATATCTATCTATCTATCTATCTATCTATCTATCTATCTATCTATCTCATATCTATCTATCTATCTATCTATCTATCTATCTATCTCATATCTATCTATCTATCTATCTCATATCTATCTATCTATCCATTCATCAACCCATCTATGCATTTCTCTATCCATCTATCTCTCTGTCTCTCTTTCTGTCTGTCTGTCTATCTACCATTGTCTGTCTCTCTATTTGTCTGTTTGTTCCTCTCTGTCTGTCTAATCTAGCTGTAAGTCTGGCAGGCTGGAAGTCACAAAGCTGTTAGTTTCACATTCACAGTTGTGCTAAACAGGTAATAACGTGACTTCTGCAGTGTGATAAACTCTCCAATACACATGTTATTAAAAGTTCCCTTTTAAAGGGATAGTAATGTTTCATAATAAAAGCAGCTCTAATTAATCATCATAGTATTTGGACCATGGAGAGTGTTATTTCAATTCTGTCAGAATTGTAGTTCAAGAGTAATTCAATGATAAAGTATCCCCCTCCCGCCCCTTTTACTGATGTAACACTGCTCAGCCAGATCAGAAGGGAGGTGCCCAGGTAGACTGCAGAGAGGGACAATCTTCAATTAAGATAAGGGAAAAACTTGAAAAGCTTGTCAAGGGGGGCAGGGCTTTCATTGTTCTCATAGGAAGAAGATTGTCCCCTGCTGTTATCTGTCTGGTCTATGGACTGTATTCCACATCTGAGAAGAGATGGCTTACACTAGGTAAAAGGGGCGGGAGGGGAAACTTTGCTTGAGAATATCTCTCAAACCATAAAGGTTTGAGAGATCTGACTTATATCATTCTTTAAGCGCCAGTGCATCCTATATGGCCTCACAAACCTTAAAAAAGTACAGTTTGTTTTTAATATTTTCACAAATAAGTGAATGGGATTTATACCCTTCTGGTCCGAAAGGGGGTTAGAAATGAGTTTCACATGCCACCTATAGACCCCAAATATTGACAGCGCCACCTACTGACCCCAATATGAAATTAACCTTTACTGTCAGAAAAATTAGTTTGAAGTGTAATATCTTTTGAAAAAAAAAAAAAACTTGCTTTACCCAGCAGGAAGATTTCTACAATGTGTGCCTCTTTTTTTTTTTTTCTTCAAGAACAGAAATACTTCTCCATTAACCCTTTGGCAGCCAGAGAGCTATCCAAAGCAATGCATCACAATGTGTTAGCTACTTCTCTGGAGCAGAGCGATCTGATCTTTAACCCTTTGCGTGCCAAAAGGGTATGCAATGCATTGCAAAGCAATGCGTTGCGTACCCCTCTGTCACGCAAAGGGTTAAAGAGTTGAAATGGCTCTACCATATCCCCAGTTACACGAAGGTAGAAAACTGGTTATGAGCCAGCCTCCTTTTTTATCCACAACATGTGCTGGTAACAAGAGATTGTCTATTAGTGTTGTATGTAAAGCAGAGTCAGGGAAGAGCTAAGAAAGCTGAACTGCATCATGTTCACAGATCCAGCTTACTGAAGAGTTCTATTGTTGAAGCCAATTATAAGCACAGTGTGACCTGATTTTATAGATTCCGATGCTGGGCTGTGTTAACTCCAATTTGCATGCTTCCTAGCTTGATGAAAGTTAAAACAAATGCAATTACCTGACAATAAATTATGTTTGTTAAAATGCCGGTGATAAAGACAGCGTTCAAGAGCCACGCTTAAAAGCATATTATTTGATTTTGTATTTGCTCTGATTTACGCATGTCCTATATTTGTATTTGGAATGTTATTGCAGGCTAACCCTTTGAGTGCCAGAGTGGTGTTCAGAACACTACAAAGGTAAAAAAATTATGGACGTGATCACAAAATGTGAGAGGCCAATAATCAAATAAAGGGAAGCACACGTTTATTCATAAAATATATATTACATTTTTTTAATATGATTTTAGATCGGTAATTACCACTCCACAAAATCAGCCAGAGCTCTAAGAGAAAAATGCATTATAGTGGAGCATTCACTGTTTTTTTAAATACATAAATTTATGTACTGTTTGCAATTGCTTGTGTTTTGAAAGTTAGTGAATGTGTCTAAATTAAAGTTAGCACATACTCCTAAATCAATAGTAAAGTTAGAACATGCTCCTAAATTAACGGTAAAGTTAGTGAATGCGTCTAAATTAATGGCAGAGTTAGAACATGCTCCTAAATGAATACCAAAGATATCACGTGCTCCTAAATTAATGGCAAAGTTAGAACATGCTCCTAAATTAACAGTAAAATTAGTGCATACTTCTAAATTAGTGGTAAAGTTAGCACATAAATCCTAAAGAAATAGTAAAGTTAGCACATGCTCCTAAATTAATGGCAAAGTTAGTGAATTGTCTAAATTAAAGTTAGCACATACTTCTAAATTACTAGTAAAGTTAGCACATACTCCTAAATCAATAGTAAAGTTAGAACATGCTCCTAAATTAATGGTAAAGTTAGTGAATGCGTCTAAATTAATGGCAGAGTTCGAACATGCTCCTAAATGAATGTCAAAAATATCACGTGCTCCTAAATTAATGGCAAAGTTAGAACATGCTCCAATATTAACAGTAAAATTAGTGCATACTTCTAAATTAGTGGTAAAGTTAGCACATACTCCTAAAGAAATAGTAAAGTTAGCACATACTTCTAAATTACTGGTAAAGTTAGCACATACTCCTAAATCAATAGTAAAGTCAGCACATGCTCCTAAATTAATGGCAAAGTTAGTGAATGCATCAAAATTAATGGCAGAGTTAGAACATGCTCCTAAATGAATGCCAAAGATAGCATGTGCTCCTAAATTAATGGCAAAGTTAGAACATGCTCCTAAATTAACAGTAAAATTAGTGCATACTTCTAAATTAGTGGTAAAGTTAGCATATACTCCTAAAGAAAAATAGTAAAGTTAGCACATGCTCTAAATTAACGGCAAAGTTAGTGAATGTGTCTAAATTAATGGCAGAGCTAGAACATGCTCCTAAATTAAGGGCAAAGTTAGAACATGCTCCTAAATTAACAGTAAAATAAGTGCATACTTCTAAATTAGTGATAAAGTTAGCACATACTCTTAAAGAAATAATAAAGTTAGCACATGCTCCTACATTAATGGCAAAGTTAGTGAATGTGTCTAAATTAATGGCAGAGTTAGAACATGCTCCTAAATGCATGCCAAAAATAGCACATGCTCCTAAATTAATGGCAAAGTTAGAACATGCACCTAAATTGACAGTAAAGTTAGCACATACTTCTAAATTAGTGGTAAAGTTAGCACATACGCCTAAATCAATAGTAAAGATAGAACATGCTCCTTAATTAATGGTAAAGTTAGTGAATGCGTCTAAATTAATGGCAGAATTAGAACATGCTCCTAAATGAATGCCAAAAATATCACATGCTCCTAAATTAATGGCAAAGTTAGAACATGCTCCAAAATTAACAGTAAAATTAGTGCATACTTCTAAATTAGTGATAAAGTTAGCACATACTCCTAAAGAAATAGTAAAGTTAGCACATACTTCTAAATTACTGGTAAAGTTAGCACATACTCCTAAATCAATAGTAAAGTCAGCACATGCTCCTAAATTAATGGCAAAGTTAGTGAATGCATCAAAATTAATGGCAGAGTTAGAACATGCTCCTAAATGAATGCCAAAGATAGCACGTGCTCCTAAATTAATGGCGAAGTTAGAACATGCTCCTAAATTAACAGTAAAATTAGTGCATACTTCTAAATTAGCAGTAAAGTTAGCACATACTCCTAAAGAAAAATAGTAAAGTTAGCACATGCTCTAAATTAACGGCAAAGTTAGTGAATGTGTCTAAATTAATGGCAGAGTTAGAACATGCTCCTAAATTAATGGCAAAGTTAGAACATGCTCCTAAATTAACAGTAAAAGTAGTGCATACTTCTAAATTAGTGATAAAGTTAGCACATACACCTAAAGAAATAGTAAAGTTAGCACATGCTCCTAAACTAATGGCAAAGTTAGTGAATGTGTCTAAATTAATGGCAGAGTTAGAACATGCTCCTAAATGAATGCCAAAAATATCACATGTTCCTAAATTAATGGCAAAGTTAGAACATGCACCTAAATTGACAGTAAAGTTAGCACATACTTCTAAATTAGTGGTAAAGTTAGCACATACGCCTAAATAAATAGTAAAGTTAGAACATGCTCCTAAATTAACGGCAAGGTTAGTGAATGCATCTAATTTAATGACAGAGTTAGAACATGCTCCTAAATTAACAGTAAAGTTAGCACAGACATACGTGGCCAAAAGTTTTGGGACACATCACTTTTTGCTGCTTTTAGTTATTGCCACATAACTTTACAAAAACATTAGAAAAACATGTCAACATTGACTGCAAGGACAAAAAAGGAGAGCAATAGGGAGCGCCCTAGTGCAATTCAGACGATCAACCAAGGCTTTCCTTCACCAAATCACCCCACACGTGGGTACTCACAAAACTATTGGCTGTTCAAACACATATGTGAATAACAACATTCAAGCTTGCTGGAAATATCCTGATCCAGCACAGGATTCCTCAAGGGCTGCTTCTTTACACGCTCCCTCCCAGCGGTTCAAAACAACTCTCAAATACAATAAAGAAAAAGAAGCGCCCAATGGTGAAATACATTCACATAAAATGCGTGTTCTTTTATTTGGGCTTGAGAAAGCGATTTGAAATTGCGAAACGTTGCCTTTTTATTTTGTAATTACACAATATTTTAATAAATAAACGTCTTATGTGATTCGTTGAGTGGATGGTGATATTTTGAAGCAGCAGTATCTTGGGCACCGAGTGGAGACGGTGTATGATCTCCACAAGTGAGTTTGTCAGCACTGGAATATCCCCTCTGCTGACCTGGAGTAAATGTGAGTACAAGGATATTCATTGCAATTTGGAAGAACATTTAATGTGAATGTATTTCAACATTGGGCGCTTCTTTTTCTTTATTGTATTATTGTATTTGAGAGATGTCAACATTGAGTATTTCTAAAATCAAGACAAACATTATAATCTATTTAGCAGGGTTTTTTTTTAACGTTTGTAGATGTGTAAAAGATTTTTGTGCCAAAGATAAAAAAGTGCATTTGTTACATTTGTTTCATCATATTTTATAAATTGTTTTACAGGAAATTTGAGGGAAAATAATGGAATCTTTAGAAAGTCCATCTTATGGCAAGAAAAACAGTATATAATATATGTGGGTACATTAAATGAGTAAGAGGAAAATTACAGCTAACCACAAACACAGTAGAAGTGTTAAAGGCATAGTAATACTTCAAAATTAGTATTATTATAGTGAGCTGCAATGCATTTTTTTTTTACATCTCTAGCACTCAAGGGGTTAAAGCTTTGCATGTGTCATAGGTATGTTTTCAATGCATCGGATACCTCTCTGGCACACAAAGGTTAATGCTTCTTTATAAGAAATTCATATGGACATCTCTCAGTCTCTACTAGAGAACTCTTTATTGCATTTCCAATTAGTGACATAATGATACATACATTCCATAAAGATTTTAGCACCTAGAAATTAAAGTCAGCCAAGGCAGTCTTTTTATTCACAATATACTACTGAATCGATGCACTGATACATTTTGAATAAACACCAGAAAAGGAGAAAGTGAAGGTGCGCCTAGTGCTGATCAGGTGACGCAAGAAACCACCACGAAATACCTAGTGAGCAAACAAAACTGACGGCTGGAAACCCACTTGTGTAGGTCTCAGATAGACGAGCCTTCTGGGATTGTAACGGTATAAGGTGTAAAATCAGATTGTTCCTCAAAAGCTCACTCTCTCCAAATGGTGAACCATATCCTATATAATAATTCGCTAAAAAGTGCGTAACGCCGCGACATGCGCAGTAGACACTGCTGCGCGTGCTGAAGTCATGCGCAGTAGAGACTGCCCCGCGTCTGGGTGGCAGTGGCACTGTGGTCCGTGTAACGGGCTGTTCAACTAGTAGAGATATAAACCAAAAAAAGAGGGCACCCAGTGATTTAATCTGGCAATACACTATGTATAAACAAACACAAGAATCTTACTCACAGTTGTGGTGGTCAGGTTGTAGATGACCTGACTCTTATGTGCACGGGGAGACTAACCGTCTTTGCTCTTTGATAAAGTGATGGTGCACACCGCGAAATGCGTAAGAATGCTTATTTTACGGTATGTGGTTTCAGCTCATTTGAGTAATGAGTCTTATTGTTTTTAATCATAAAAAATTTGGGGGGATATTTACACAAAGCTGTTTTTTATGACTTTTACAATATGCTACAATTTTCATTATGACTATCAAAAGGATACCTCCACTAACATCAAGAAGTTCTGCAGCATCCCAAAACAGAGACCGGTTAATCTTTCTGTCCACATTATAGTCAGGTTATCCACCACCACCTGATCACAACAACTGTGACTAATGGTGCGATGCAAGAAACGTTCGCATTGGAATAAGGAGCATTTTTGTGCGCAGATAGATTTTGCGCATGTTCTAATCCAGGAAGCTAAATACCAAACGCGTCTTGAATTGCGCATAAAAAAATTCCATTTTACGACAACAGTTACACAGACGTATAAATTCATTCGCAATAGCAGTTCTTGCATTAGGCGCATTCGCTATTCCACTCACACGGATTAGTTAATCTTAGCCACGCCCACAAAAAAATAAATATACGCAGCTGTTCCCTAATCTTGATTTTTCAAGCGTAATTCAAAAAAACATGCGCAAACCTATTCCCTAGTAGTTTTCACACGGGAAATAGCACTGTAACAATATAAACAACAATGTTGCATGTCACCAATCTCTCTATTGTCCTCACACGGTGCCGATCTCCAACAGACTTCCAGTACGTCTCTCCAATGTTAAGCAGCTCATCAAGAAAAGAATGGGATGGCACTCGTTGTCAGACTTTTAGTAAACAATAAAAGCAATTTTATTGAAACTACTATTGGCAAACAGACACGATATATACACCTTATCTCACATCTAACGCGTTTCGCACCACATGGTGCTTACTCATAGATTTATGAGTAAGCACCATGTGGTGCGAAATGCGTTAGATGTGAGATAAGGTGTATATATCGTGTCTGTTTGCCAATAGTAGTTTCAATAAAATTGCTTTTATTGTTTACTAAAAGTCTGACAAGGAGTGCCATCCCATTCTTTTCTTGATGAGCTGTTTAATTATAAAAGACACACACGAGGATCTTCCATTTTTTTTTTTTTTAATAACACTTTACTGAAAATAAGCCAATTACAACAATAACAAGGAGCAGACCTAAGATGTGCAACAGTCTGAATGCAAACAAAGTGAAATACATCCCTGGTCATAGTTCTAAACATTTACAGAAGTTAATCAGGAACATCCAAAATGACACAGCAAGGGTAACATGAGTTGAGAGGTAGATAAATAGTGTCACAAATACTACGTAAACACTGAAACCTTAGGTGGAACTCTCTGTCATAAAAAAAAAAGGAACTAGTAGCGAGGAATGGATATGGAGAGGGGATGGGGGGATGGGGAAGGAGGGGAGAGGGAGGTCGTAGGTGAAGAGGTCATCGATGAGGAAGACGTGCCTTGTCCTGGGGAGTCAAAGACACAGTAACTACAGTAAAGTTAAAAACGGCAATCAGCAAAAAATTAATCAACATCATCCGGGTCTCCAACTTGTTTAGTAATATGTATTCTCATCATGGAGATATATAACTGTCCATTCATATAGATTGGGGGGGTCATCTTTCCAGTGGCGAGGGATAAGAGATTTAGCTACAAGAAGCATAGTAAGTACTAGAGTTTTCCTAAAAAAGGGAGTTTTAGAAAGAATAGTGTTTGCCAGATATCTTTAGAGAGGGAAATGCATAGGCATTTCATGACGGAGTCTAAGCAATTCGACCAAAATGATTGTATGTTCAAAAATGTCCACCAGATGTGTGATGGGGTGCCCTTCACCTTGTGACACCTCCAGGAGAGTGAGGATCTTCCAATTTTTATTCCGATAATTTGTGAAATTTGAGCAACACATTGATATATATGCCCAAAAGTGGTATATGTATCAATAGGTTGCTACCGTAAAATCTCAGGTATAATACGCACTTGTGTATAATATGCAGGTGCATATTATGCCTAAGATTTTAGGGGAAAACAAGAGTGCCTATGTGTAATACGCACCCTTGTTTTCCCCGTTACTGAAATCTTTTTTAACCCTTTGAATGCCTCAAAGGGTTAAGGCTAGCAGATTGGTAAATGGCTTCCCTCCCTCCCCTGGCGATATCCGCTCTGAAAATAAGACTTACTAGTTTAAATGCAAGTCCCCGATGAAGTCCTCATCTTTTGAAGAGCAGGCATACCGGAATGTAAAGCTTCAGTGCGGGTGGCATGCTTCCATTTGCGCCCGCTTCCTTCAATGGGCTTTCAGGTCCTTCCGCCTGCAGCCAATGCCCTGTGAGGATCTCAAGGTCCTCACAAGGCAATTCCATAGGCGGAAGGTCCTGAAAGCCCACTGAAGGAAGAGGACAGCAAATGGAAGCATGCCGCTCGCACTGAAGCTTTACATACCGGTATGCCTGCTCTTCTCAGCGGGGACTTGCATTTAAACTAGTAAGTCTTATTTTCAGAGCGGATATCGCCAGGGGAGGGAGGGAAGCCATCTACCAGCCTCAATTTTTTACTTTATTTAAAAACTCTCGTGTATAATACGCACCCCCTACTTCACATAAGGTGAAGTCGGGTAAAATTGTGCGCATTATACCCGAGATTTTACGGTAAACGTTATTTAATTTCCTTCTTTGGAACTAACTCTGTAAGTGCTCAACTTATATACTCAAAATACATACACTATTTATTTTTCTATTAATCTTCAATTTTTTTTATACTTTTATATCCCAAACTAGCTATCTGAATGTGTTTCCAGGGCCGACAGAGATCTCTGGATACAGTCCTAAAATTGTAAAAAAGTAAAAACAGGTGAAATTGAAATTAATAATAATAATTGGAAATATGACTTTGCATATTACACACTTTCAGAATGTGTAGGGGCAAAAAGGATGCTGACTGTCTTTTGAAAAGGTTTTTCTTTAGCGAAATTGAAACATCCGTCAGTATTAACGTTGGTGAGGACTAATAATAGCTAATAATGTTTAGCGAAAGTTGAACTGTTTTTGTTAGAGAATCGTAAGTCATACACACTATATACATGCATGTGATTTCATCTGTGGCCGCCGTGCATCACTAATTGTTTGTCTTTAAAATAAATCACAAAACATTTGCTTAATAATGATAACTATTTAGCAAACAGTGGTTAATACATTTTTCTTTTTAAATCAATCCAGAAATTGACAAACGGCTCGCTGTCTTCAAACTTCAAGTATGATAATTAGGAGGCAACACTAGACATTTTTTTTTTTTTTTAATTTTTCAAAACCTTTATTGGTATACTAGTTGAAGAGCCTGTTAAACGGGCCACAGTGCCACTGGCAGCCGGTTGTGGGGCAGTCATGCCCATGCCTCGGCTGATACAGTGCCAGCTGGTCGCGGTGCAGTCATGCTCAGTAGAGACTGCCCACACCGTGGCTGATACAGTGCCAGCCGGTTGTGGGGCAGTCATGCTCAGTAGCGACTGCCCACGCCGCGGATGATACAGTGCCAGCTGGTCGTGGTGCAGTTATGCTCAGTAGAGACTGTCCACGCCGTGGCTGATACAGTGCCAGCCGGTCACAGTGCAGTCATGCTCAGTAGAGACTGTCCACGCCGCGGCTGATACAGAGCTGGACGCGCCTTCGGAGCACCCCACTCTGTATCAGCCTCGTTACTGACAGTCTCTACTGCACATGACTGCGGCGTTACACACGTTTTAGCAAATTAGTATGTAGGATATGAATACGATACAGAGGTCACGTAAATAATACAGCAAACAGTTCACAGCATTGGTGAATAATTGACAGCGGAAAGATTCACTCCATCTCCAAGTTTATTACATTGTTATAATTTGCGTTCAAGAATGATAAATAAACAGTATACGATACATACAGAATGATATTAACCCCTTAAGGACCAGCGGTCCCGGGGTGTCTGGTCCTTTAAGGACCAGATAGGCAAGTTCGACATGCCGTCCCACGTGACTGATCACGTGGGGCGGCACGTCGAACGAAGGACTGAAAGAGATCCCTCCGGTCTTGGAGCGATCAACTTCAGTCCCCGGTATTACTCACCAAGCTCCTGCAGGAGCGCTTTGAGTAAAAGTATGTGACGTACCAGGACCTTCACTGGTCCTTAAGTGCCGGACCAGCGTGATGGTCCGCAGGGGAGGGCTGGCAACTTGTGGCCCAGGGGGCAAATTCAGTCAAGTGGCCCATTTCTATATCACTCAAGCCCACTGTCCCAGCCCACTCCCTTTTGTTAATTTTAAAATTGGCATTAATGTTGTGAAGTAAGGCAACTGATACCACATAGCTTACAGCTGAAACGAGGCTACACTAGTGCGCTCCTACAAAGCTTACAATTTAAGTAATGCTACACTAGTTATACTAGAGAGCTTACAAGGGAATGGGTTATAGTGTATAGTGTAGCTCCATTTGGATTGTACCTCTGTGGTGTCGTTTGTGTAGCACCATTTCAATTGTAAGCTCTATGTTATCACTAGTGTAGATCCATTTCAATTGTAAGCTCTATGTTACCAGTAGTGTAGCTCCATTTACAGCAGCAATTGGGAGATTTAGTGAGGAGCAGTGGCCAACCAGCCCGGACATATGACCGGCCCAGGGCCCCCAGACCAGCCCTCCCCTGACAGTCCGGGTACGTCACAGGACGCAAAGGGGTTAATTAGAAAATGCATGTGACAAGAGGACTACTCGTTATGCGTAATCTTAAATTATGTATATGGATATTATAGTCCAGACATCACGACTTAACCTACTAGGTGTGCATAAGCATGTGAGGGACAAATGGTCACAATATAGAAAATGGTGTGCAGACTATGGAGGTGGACATGTTGGTGTTCGTAATCTATAGACAAGTAGATATTGGATGTATCAAAAGGATGGAGGATAGGAAGGTAGGTGAGGGTAGGATAAACTGGAAACAGGGGAAGATTGGGGGGGGGGGGAGGTCGGGGGATTACCTGGCACAGAGACATTTTTAAGACATTCAACATCTCATCAAGTTGAAACATTGGCCAAAGGGTCTTATTTCAAAAGTGGAATAATTCTGGTGCCATACAATGGCAATATAGGGGACTAATAGAGATTAGTGTTGAGCGAGCACCCCGATGCTCGGGTGCTCGGGTGCTCTGACCGAGCACCCCCTGAGGCTCGAGTGCTCGGCCGAGCACCCGAGCCCCATTCAAATGAATGGGGCGACACGAGCATTACACCAGGCACCCCCTGCTCTGATGAGGGGAGGGTGCCTGGTCAATGCCCCCCTTCATCTCCGCTATGCCCCCTTCATCTCTGAATGCCCCCTTCATCTCCGCAATGTCCCCCTTCATCTCCGCTATGCCCCTCTTCCACAATGTCCCCCTTCATCTCCGCTATGCCCCTCTTCCACAATGTCCCCCTTCATCTCCTCTATGCCATAGAGGAGATGAAGGGGGACATTGTGGAAGAGGGGCATAGCGGAGATGAAGGGGGACATTGTGGAAGAGGGGCATAGCGGAGATGAAGGGGGACATTGTGGAAGAGGGGCATAGCGGAGATGAAGGGGGACATTGTGGAAGAGGGGCATAGAGTCTATGCCCCTCTTCCACAATGTCCCCCTTTATCTCCGCAATGCCCCCTTCATCTCCGCAATGCCCCCGTACCTCCAGTCCCTGGTGGTCCAGCGGAGCGTCTTCAGATCTGTGCCTCTTCCGGCACAGATCCCCGCCACCCGAACATGGCGGGCGAGCACATGGCGGTACTCGACGAGTACCGCCATGTGCCGAGCAGAGCGATGCTCGAGCCGATCCGAGCATCGGCCGAGCACGCTCGCTCAACACTAATAGAGATATCCAAAATATGTATTCATTTAAATGAGGCCCTTAACCCTTTGAGTACCCAATGCATTGCAACCCACTCAAACAGTTAACCCTTCGAATGTCTGAGGGGCACTCAATGCATTGCAATGCTGTTGGCCGGTTAGGGATGATGAAAATTGTAGTCTATAACTGCCTTCCAATGCACTTGAAAAAAGAAGATTTGCATGATCTGGAAAAGAAATCATAAAAAGCATTACAGAAAGATGAGATGTGTATAAATTCACTAATGGATACTCCCACTCAGGCTGAACGATACACTATTATTCATAGTCCATCTGGTATCTGGCATTGACAAAGCTGTTATGGTATTTTCTGCTTGAAAAGAGTACAAGATGTGATTACCTTATTACAGCTCATAAGGACGGAAGAAGGAAAATAAAATGAGACTATTTCAAACAAGCAGGTCTTTCTAACAAAACTAGAGCTCATGTGTTCTGATCAGTATGTGATTTTGAAGAAACATGTTGATTTTAGATGACAACGCATTTCGCCAGACTGTGTCAGAACCCACTTCATGATGAGTTATGAATGCCTTTCACCTGCATTTCCAAAGGATTCCAGGGTCTCAAAAAATCAGCCTTACATCTAGTCATTGTGAAGAGTAGGGATTCTCAAGTACCATCCTTAACCCTTTGAGTGCCTGAAGGGTTTGAAATGCGTTGGTCTGCAATGTGTTCTACCCCTCTGGCATTCTTAGGGTTAAGGCAGGGGTGCTTAAGCTTGTCCTCAATTGCCTCCAAAAGTGCACGTTTTCAGAACCTCCTCTAAAAAATGCATGTGACTGTTGTTAAATTAGGCAGCTCCTGAAAACTTGCCCAGGTTTAAAATCCCTTGCTGTAAGGGATACCAACAGTCCAGGTTTTAAAGAGATAGTAATGAGTTTCTTTTTTTTTTTTTTTGTTTAATTTTTAATTCAGTGCCTGATGGGACGGTTAACCTCTTGAGTGTTAACCCTTTAAGTGCCAGACTGGTACGCTACACGATGCACTGCATACCCTTCTGGCAATCAAAGGGATAGTAATACTATCTACTATACTATAATATAGTATGTATCAAAGGGATAGTAGCGTCACGTAAAAAAAGTAATAGCTATATTGTGAGGTTATTCCTATCTCTCAAATCTTTATGATACTGTGCTGTCAGAGACAACAGAGGAAAGGGATTTGGGAGTAGTTATTTCTAATGACTTAAAGGCAGGCAGGCAGGCAATGTAATAAAGCAGTGGGGAATGCAAGCAGGTTACTGGGTTGTATAACTAGGGGCATTAGTAGCAGAAAAAGGGAAGTGGTCATGCCACTCTACAGATCTCTAGTTAGATCTCACCTACAGTATTGTGTACAGTACTGGACACCCCATCTCCAGAAGGATATAGATACTCCAGAGAGAATTCAGAGAAGGGCTACTAAAATGGTGACTGGATTACAGGAAAAGAAATATCAGGATAGACTAAAGCAGGGCTTTGCTACTAGACAGACCTGAAAAGTTACTCGCCACTGCAAGCCATAACATAACCACCAGGGTTGAATTTTCACTCGCCATTGGCTAGTGGCGAGTGGAAATTTTGAACCCTGGACTAAAGGATCTGATCATGTATAGCTTGGAGGAGAGAAGAGAGAGAGAGGATATGATAGACACATTCAAATACATGAAGGGATTCAACAAAGTGCAGGATGGAAGTACATTTGAAATGAGTAAAAATGTTAGGACAAAAGGCCATAGTCCAAAATTAGAGGGACACAGGTTTAGATGTAATGTAAGAAAGTTTTAATTCATTGACAGGGTAGTAGATAAGTGGAATAGCCTGCCAGCAGAAGTTCTTGATAAGTGGAATAGCCTACAAGCAGAAGTGGTAGAGGCTCATATGGTCACGGGATGTAAGCATGCATGGGGTAGGTATAAAGCTGTCCTGAAAGACATTGCATGTATGTGTCCTAGCACCAGCATCAAAGTAATAAGTGATTGTTAACATCAGATTTCCCCACTGCAAAATTAACCATTGAAAACAATAAGTTCATTTCCTTGCTGCTGGTTTTCTTCTACATTGACGCTGTCAGCCTTTTGATAAATAAATCCCTGTCACTATGTTGTATAGTATTCTACACTGTTTTGTTAGTTGTTTTTCTATTAGATAGAATGACAGACCCAGATTGCTGAAAAATCTGAAGGGAAAGTAATTGGTGTGAATCTCGCTGCACGGTGGGATCTCTGAGCAGATGAGAGGATGTTCTCCATGTGATGGACACAGGAACTTGTTTACCAGTGGAGGAAAAGCTTGATGTCTCCAACTGTGAAACCATCCCTGAGCAGAGAGATAAGGAATCGAAAAGAAGTTTCGTCTTAGCTTAACCCTTTAAGGACCGGCAGCATGGATGGCACTTAAAAAAAAAAAAAAAAAAAAAAGTCCATGGTCCTTAACAACTGATTCAGGGATACCCGAGCAGCTGCTGCCGTGCGGGGACCCCTGAATTCCAGGATTTCCATGTACGTCATGGGTCCTTTAGACATTTCCTACCCATGACATCCATGTACGTCCTTCGTCCTTAAAGGGATAGTAATACTTCGTTTTATCTTTATTTTATTTTGTAGGCATTAAAAAAACATGAAGAACGATATAAGTCTTATCTCTCAAACCTTTATGGTTTGAGAGATATTCACAAGCAAAGTTTCCCCTCCCGCCCCTTTTACCTAGTGTAAGCCATCTCTTCTCAGATGTGGAATCCAGTCCATAGACCAGACAGATAACAGAAGGGGACAATCTTCTTCCTATGAGAACAATGAAATCCCTGCCCCCTTGACAAGTTTTTCAGGTTTTTCCCTTATCTTAATTGAAGATTGTCCCTCTCTGCAGTCTACCTGGGCACTTCCCTTCTGATCTGGCTGAGCAGTGTTACATCAGTAAAAGGGGCGGGAGGGGGATACTTTATCATTGAATTACTCTTGAACTACAAGTCTGACAGAATTGAAATAACACTCTCCAAAGTCCAAATACTATGATGATTAATTAGAGCTGCTTTTATTATGAAACATTACTATCCCTTTAATAGTTCACCAGTATACTGGCAGTACATTACTGGGAGTACAAATCAAATGTGAGAAAGCACAGATTTCAGTTAAGATTAAAAGTGAAGTATTAAAATACTGTTCGCCAGGTTTACAGAAAAGGGCTCACAAGCACAGAACTATCCTTGGTCTGCTGAGAATTAATGTTCGATAAAATACAAGCTCAACAACTTTATCATCAGAGTCCTGTGTTCTCAGTTCTGATTAGTGTATATTTTCAGACCAGCTGTGCAAATCACATTGGAAAATTCACACCATATTCTTGTTTGGAATTGTACTGGATGGTAGTAATGAATCCAAGGCAAATCAAAGGAAGTTTTCGGCAGACTGGAATTTTCACTGATATATAAATAAGTTTTCAGGCTACTGGAAAGGTCAGAGTATAACTTAAGAAATTCAGAGGACAATAAAGTATTGAGGTGCTTTACAAATATTACTCAAAAACTTCTATATAGTAGTAAGCAGCTTTAAAATACTATCCTGTATAATACTTCGCTAGGATGTTTGTCAGAAGCCGTCATGCACAGTAGAGACCGCGAGCGTTCGGCAGTCTCTACTGTGCATGATTACATTGTGTGAGTGAGGCGACGCAAGACTGCATCTCGTGGAGCAGTGAAGTACCGGCCGCTTAACCATTTGAGTGACAGAGGGGTACGCAACGGCACTCAAAGGGTTGCGGACCTTGGCCCGTGTACACAGGCTTTTACACTAGTTACATTTATATGGCAAAATCTGAGCGACAGGACTGAATTTACATCTCAGGAGTCTGTAGGCACAGAAATCTGAAGCGCCACCCCATTGGCCATCTCTACTGGACACCTCCACAATGCTCCAAATCTCCACATTACTCCCCATATCCATATTGCCCTCACATTGCCCCCCATCAGCAACAATTTGCCCTCACATTACCCCATCATCTCCACATTGCCCTAATCAGCTCCAGGTTGCCCCCATCAGCTCCAGCTTGCCCTCACATTACCCCCATCATCTCCACATTGCCCCCATCAGCTCCAACTAGCCCTCACATTACCCCCATTAATTCCAACTTGCCCCATCAGCTCCAACTTGCCCTCACGTTACCCCCATCATCTCCACATTGCCCTCATCAGCTCCAACTTGCCCCCATCAGCTCCAGCTTGCCCTCACATTACCCCCATCAGCTCCAACTTGCCCCATAAGCTCCAACTTGCCCTCATGTTACCCCCATCATCTCCACATTGCCCCCATCAGCTCCAACTTGCCCTCACATTACCCCCATCAGCTCCAACTTGCCCCATCAGCTCCAGCTTGCCCTCACATTACCCCCATCATCTCCACATTGCCCCCATCAGCTCCAACTTGCACTCACATTACCCCCATCATCTCCAACTTGCACCATCAGCTCCACATTGCCCCGTTTCCTACCTCCCTGGTGGTCCAGCAGCAGGAAAAGTCTGTGCCTGCTTCTGCACAGAACTGTAGCTCCTGTTGCTCCCGCGCAGTCTTCTCTTTAGGAATGCAGAGCGCTGGGAGATGATGTCATCTCCCAGCACTCTGCATTACTAAAGAGCCACCGAGGGAGCAACAGCAGGATCTCACCGGGTGGCAGACAGGCTTCGGGTAGCGTGAAAGAAAATATTTAAAAAAAATAAAAAAAAATAAAAAAATTGATTCCAATGACAAGCTCCCCTCTGTGGGGTGCGCCTGTAGGCAGATGCCTACTCTGCCTTATGGCAAATCCGGCCATGCTGAGCGATGGAGTTGGTGTTTGATATCCCTGCCAAAGAGCAACAAGAATACAATAGGTCTTAGTGCAAAATTCTTATTTGAAACAATGCTTTGTTTGTTGTGGTTTATTTTTGATCTTCAGAAATGAGACATTTAGTAAAAGTCTGTCAGGCTTTTCCCTGTCAGAGGGTTTAGCAATCCATTATAACTGATACACAGCAGGCCCATCTGCATTAATAAAATAGAAACAGAGTTTAAATGCTTTAATAACTCTACTGGCACAGATTTACCAAATACATTTTACTGCCCTTAAAAACTTTCACTGCCCTTAAAAAAGGAAACAGGTCAGATTAAATAAAAAAATAGCTAAATGCCTCACACGTTTTCTATCCTGTTACCCTCGTGAACTCTGATAAAAGGATAAATGAGCTAAATTAAACTTGCGTCCACTGGCATTTAAACATCCGTCTGAGAACACATTAAAGTCCAATTGCTTAAACATTGCTAAGAAAATAATCTGTAGCAGAACAAAATGTGACATCCACTTGTCCGTCTGCATTGTGCTCACTCCCCAGAGATACAAGCAGAGGCGTAACTAGAAGCCATCGGGCCCTGGTACAAGAATTGCCATGGGCCCCCCCCGACCACATTGGCCCCCTCGTCCACATTGCCCCTTCCACAATTCCCCCTTCATCTCCACATTGCCCCTTCCACAATGCCCCTTTCATCTCCACAATGCCCCCTTCATCTCCACATTGCCCCTTCCACAATGCCCCCCTTCATCCCCACATTGCCCCTTCCACAATGCCCCCTTCATCTCCACAATGCCCCCTTCATCTCCACATTGCCCCTTCCACAATTCCCCCTTCATCTCCACATTGCCCCTTCCACAATGTCCCCTTCATCTCCACATTGCCCCTTCCACAATGCCCCCCTTCATCCCCACATTGCCCCTTCCACAATGCCCCCTTCATCTCCACAATGCCCCCTTCATCTCCACATTGCCCCTTCCACAATGCCCCCCTTCATCCCCACATTGCCCCTTCCACAATGGGCCCTTCATTTCCACAATGCCCCCTTCATCTCCACAATGCCCCCTTCATCTCCACAATGCCCCCCTTCATCCCCACACTGCCCCTTCCACAATGGGCCCTTCATCTCCACATTTCCCCTTCCACAATGCCCCCATCTTCACATTGCCCCTTCATCTCCACATTTCCCCTTCCACAATGCCCCCATCTTCACATTGCCCCTTCATCTCCACATTGCCCCTTCCACAATGCCCCCTTCATCTCCACAATGCCCCCCTTCATCTCCACATTGCCCCTTCCACAATGGGCCCTTCATCTCCACATTTCCCCTTCCACAATGCCCCCATCTTCACATTGCCCCTTCATCTCCACATTTCCCCTTCCACAATGCCCCCATCTTCACATTGCCCCTTCATCTCCACATTGCCCCTTCCACAATGCCCCCTTCATCTCCACAATGCCCCCTTCATTTCCACATTGCCCCTTCCACAATGCCCCCTTCATCTCCACAATGCCCCCCTTCATCCCCACATTGCCCCTTCCACAATGGGCCCTTCATCTCCACAATGCCCCTTCCACAATGCCCCCTTCATCTCCACATTTCCCCTTCCACAATGCCCCCATCTTCACATTGCCCCTTCATCTCCACATTGCCCCTTTATCTCCACATTGCCCCTACCTCCAGTCCCTGGTGGTGTAGCGGAGTGTCTTTACAGATTTGTGCCTCCTTCGGCACAGATCTCGAGAACTGAAGCTCCCGCGCGCCGCTCTAGTAATGCAGAGGCTGGGAGATGATGTCATCTCCCAGTGCTCTGTATTACTAGAGCGGCGCACCGAGTGGGAGATCAGCTAAGTGACTGCTGCGGGCGAGGGGGTCGCAGGGGGCGGCCGGGTCCCTGGAGTGACGGGCCCGGTCGCAGGTGCGACCCCTATTGTTACGCCACTGGATACAAGGTTTTATTTTATGACGAAACAAAGGTTTTTTTTCCCCCAATTTTTTTCAGTCCTGTCTTTCAATTTTTAATTTATTTCACTCAATGGAAATCATAGCTGTGACAAACATAGGCTTCAATACCATTGCAGGTATAAGTGATTTTATGTCACAGATTCCTATTGAAAGGGGGATGTGTAGATAAAATTGATGAAGTTGGAATCCAGTCCAACCTTAGAGGCCTGGTAAATGCTGCACAAAGGAATCTTAATGAGTGACAATCACATTTTTTTCTGTTTGCCTATGGGTGAGGACTTATGGGGCAATTCAATAAGAAATAAAGATTCAATTTAGGAGCAGAGCAACTGCACAACAGGAGAAAATGGAAATATATGTGTAATGTGTGGGTGAGCTCTGATATATAATGTATTTAATAGGTGCTCTTGTATAAACATATATACCTGTCTATATATATATCTACACCCTTCTAACAAAATATACAAAATAGATAAACATACATAAAGAGCTAAATGTGATCAATAAACTAAAATTTTCAACTTTCATGCTGAGGTTACAACATCGATCTGGCTATACTCTTACTTTGCATGAAAGAGATTGGTACCGGGATAATAGAGGCAACTCCCGGCAGGCACGTACACACACAGACACCATGGGGGCTTGAGCCACCTGCACTAACCTCCCCACCACCCAGTCAGATCTGTGCCTCCTTCAGGACAGACCTGCAGATGCTACGTTCCCTCGTTGGCTCTTTAGTATTATAGAGCGCTGGGAGATGACGTCATCTCCCAGCGCTCTGCATGAAGAGAAGACCGCACAGGAGCTCCAGCAGCTACAGGCCTGTGCCAAAGGAGGCACATACAGACCTGTCCTACCACTGGACCACCAGGGAAGAGGTAGGAAATGGACACTGGGAGGCAATGTGAAAATGATGGGGCAATATGGATCTGATGGGGGGCAAGATGGAGATGATGGCAATGTAGAGATGATGGGGCAATGTATGTGAGGATAAGTTGGAGCTGAGGCAATATGGAGCTGATGGGGGGCAATATGAAGATGAAGGGGGCAATGTGAGGGTAAGTTGGAGCTGATGAGGCAATATGGAGCTGATGGGGGCAATATGGAGATGACGAGGACAATGTGCGGGTAAGTTGGAGCTGATGAGGCAATATGGAGCTGATGGGGGGCAATATGAAGATGATGGGGGCAATGTGAGAGTAAGTTGGAGCTGATAGGGGTAATATGGAGCTGATGGGGGCAATGTGAGGGTAAGTTGGAGCTGATGGGGGCAATATGGAGATGATGGGGGCAATGTGGAGCTGATGGGGGAAATATGGAGCTGACAGGGGACAATGCAAGGGCAATATGGAGATGATGGGGGGCAATGTGGAGATTAGGAGCATTGTAGAGGTGTCCAGTGGAGATGGCCAATGGGGGGGGGGTGCTTCAGATTTCTGTGCCTACAGGCTCCTGAGATGTAAATTCTTTTCTATTTTTAAAATATATATTTTGAATAAATAATTATGAGAAGTGCCCATTTTTTCATTTGAGCCCCTGCCCCCAAAATGTCTGTGCACGTCCTTGACTCCCGGAGTAATGAAGTGAAGGCAGAACATGTATTACCCTCATATGCTCATTATCCGAGTTAGTTGCAGGCTTCTCAGGGCAAGTTTACACTTACACACACCAATTGTTCCTTTTGATTTTAAAGGGGCTGTATCACCAAAAAAAAAAAAAATGTTTACCATATGTTTGTTAATATAGTAGTAGCAGGAAAGCTGTTTTTTTTTTTTTAAAGTAAGTACTCCTCCCACCTCCCTCCCAGTTGCCCCAGGAAGTGTGTTCACACTTCGCTTCGGTGTGCTGTGAATGTCTTCTATCATTATATCAAATCCGGTTAGCATTATGCTGAGGTTGCAACATTAGGCAGTTTTGAATTAAGTTTCCAGATATGCAAACTCAAATTAAAGTGACAGGTCCACTTTAGGTTCAATGTTTATATGAAACTGGCTGTTCCACAAGCACAAAAACATGTTTCAGAAAGCAATTGTTTTTGGTTATAGTTTTGGTTGCTATTTTAATTGAGCAGATTGCAGAATGACATATCATAACATCTCAGGTATAATGCACACAATTTTACCCCTTTTCATCTAATGTGAAGTGGGGGGCGCGTATTATAGACGAGAATATTTTTGTTATATTTTATTTTATTTTTATTATTGTGCTGCCATAAAAAAAAGAGGGCTGTCAGATACCTTCCCTCCCTCTCCCCAGTACAATCCGCTCTGATAAAATAATGCTTATTTCCAATGGACTCCACATCTTCCCTGTGGGCGGCATGCTTGTATTTCCCTTCAATGCCCTGTCTAGACCTTCTGCCGCCAGTCGCATTGGATCCTGGGTATTGTCCTGCGAGGACCTTGAGATCCTCACAGGGCATTACCATTGGCTGATGGCGGAAGGTCCTGACAGGGCATTGAAGGAAGCGGGCGTTAAATGCAAGCACGTTGCTCGCAGGGAAGATGTGGACTCCAGTGGAAGTAAACATTCTTTTATCAGAGTGGATTGTACTGGGGATTGGATGGAAGGTATCTGGCAGCGCTCATATTTTTTTTAGCAAGGGTAAAAACAAGGGTGCGTATTATACATAGCCACTCTTGTTTTCCCCTAAAATCTTGGGTATAATATACACAGGTGCGTATTATACCTTAGATTTTACAGTACTCAACATCATTCAGATAAGTTAATGTCTAGGACTCAGGGGTAGCCAAAGCTGTTCCTCAAGAGAAACCAACAGTGCATGTTTTTAGGATATATCCCTGAATCAATGCAGCTGGATTCATTAAAGGGAGGAAGAATCGATTGAGTGGATTATTAAAGGTGAACTAGCTTTAACTCCCCCACTTCACTATGGTCAAAAAATCCTAATGACCCATTTGAATTTTGTCCTTGTGCTTATGTCCAAGAGGTAACATCTTAAATCAGTCCTGCTTATCATGTTCATGGAAGCGGACATGACAGTTTGCATTTTTTTTTCAAACTGAATCAGGCAAAAGTGCAGGAGCCTACTTACCCTTTTAACCCCTTCAGGACTGTCACCGGTTTCCTTGCCTAAAAGACTGATGATCTTTCTGGCCCATCATGTATTTTGTGCTCACATCACTACTGCGGGAGCGCTGTGAGTACTAGTGGGGTTTGAAATTGACCTCTGCAAGACCAGAGCACTATAAGTCTCCCGTATGGTGCTCCGGCACACGTGATTAGTCGCGTGTGCCAGCGTGCCGAACGTCTTCTGCTTGGTCCTTAAGGGAATCCACCACTAAGATCACTGGTACTTAAGACCCAGAGATGTGCACAACAGATATTCTCTATACATCTTTCTGGTCCTTAAATGGTTAATTTTACCATGTGCAGTGAACAGTCTGAGGTCATGTGATCCTGCTAGACTCTGTCATGTCTACCTCCAATGATAAAACATCCTGGTGTACACGACTAAAATTCACAGGGGGCATTAGGATTTGCTGCCTATAGTAAAGTAAGTTTGCGGGGTATTAGAAAGAGATGTTCAATTTCTTAACCGTTTGAGTGCCAAAGGGGGTCTCCAATGCATTGCAAAGAGACCATTCTGAACTCAAAGGGTTAATGAATCAGGCAGGACTCTCTCTCTCTCTCTCTAACTCTTTCTCTCTGTCGCTCCCTCCCCATATATTTGTACCAAATCGATTCGGACAGAACAGTTTTTTTTTCCTCAGCATCCACTGAATCAATTAGCCACCCACATTATGCAAGGCTTGATCCTCTCCAGCAATGTTCACAGCCTGTGAAATGAAACGCTGAGACTCCCAGTCCCTCTGTTTTGTTATTCTGCAGGAATTTCTGAGAAAGCAGTTTTCTGACCCCTGAATCTGGCTGTTAGGCCGCATGGTCCCTGCTAATTTGTAAGGTCTTCTCTTATGGGAGAAGATCTGTCATAATGGAGCTTTGTAATGACATATACAGGTTGTGGAAGTCTTGAAGATTTGAATCGAACGAGTGGCTCATTTGGTTAATTGAATTCCTTTAATGCTAAGACATTGACTTTAACCCCTTAAGGACGGCCGATCGTGCATGCGGCTGTCACTTAAGGACCACGGACCATTTTTTTTTTGCCATTCGCTTCCTGGCAGCCGTGCGGGGAGACCGGAATTCCATTATGATCCAGGACCGTCATGGGTCCTTAACAGAAAACAATCCATGATGGTCCTGGACCGTCATGGGTCATTAAGGGGTTAAGGACCGGTGCGCGGGCAGCTGGCACTTAAAGCGGAACTTTCACTTAGTATAAAGTTGCAGTGCAATAATTAAGCTTATGGCGACTAGCGTCATAAAACTTCTATTACCTCTCAGAAGTGGCAGATTGTAAAGTCATCCTTAATCTTCAGAGACTAAAAGCCAGGCATCAGCACAGACATCTTGTCTTAGAGACGCCTGCACTGTCAGTCCCGGTCTCCTCTAAGAAGCATTAGTGTGCCACAAGGTAACCGGAAGGACTGACGGAGCAGGAGCGCAGACAGCACTAACCTGCCCATCAGTCTCTGAAGATTAAGGATTACTTTAGAATCTGCCACTTCAGAGAGGTAATAGATGTATTATGAATCTAGTCGCCATATGTTTAATTATTGTAGGGCAACTTTATACTAAGTTCCACTTTAAATACCACAGAGCTTCTATTTTTTTTTTGTAGGTGCGGTATTTCAGTGGCCTGAAATTGCACAGTGGGGCTGTTGCTACATCCTCCTACAGACAGCTTTGGTCAGTTGACCATAAATTTCCATAGGTTGGTGTAGCAACAGCGATTTCAGGCCACTGTGATAGGCACCTACAAAAATTCAAGTTTGAGCTGTAATAACTCCTGAATAAAACACCTTTCAACAATGGAAGTAAGGTTGCCACCTTTTCTTCAGAAAAATACCGGCCATGGCATTCCTTCCATAGACTTAACATTGGACAGAAGCCAATTTTTTACCGGCCTGACGGTAAAATACCGGCTGGGTGGCAACCCTAAATGGAAGTCCCCTTGTTTTAGTCAGGGGGATGAACCCTACAACATATATATATATTTTTTACATTTAAAGCATTACTCTTCCTTTAAATACCGTAAAATCTCAGGTAAAACACACACCTCTGCAAATTTTACCTAAGATTTTAGGGGAAAACAACAGTGCCTATGTATAATACGCACCCTTGTTTTCCCCCTTACTTAAAACATTTTTATTGCCGGCAAATATCTTCCCTCCCTCTCCTCAGCACATTCCGCTCCCCAAATAAGCTTAATTTCATCCCACATAAGTCCCCCATCTTCTCTCCCGCTCCCCAGCTCAATCGATCTTGAAATAAGCCTTACTATTGTCCATCAGAAGTCCCCATGACCTCTGCGGGCGGCACACTTTCCTCTGCCGCCCTCTTCCTGCAATGGGTTGTTAGGACCTTCTGCCTCCAGCCAATGGTAATGCCCGGCCTCACAGGAAGTGGGCGGCAGAGGCAAGCGTGCCGCCCGCAGAGATCATGGGGACTTCTGATGGACAATAGTAAGGCTTATTTCCAGATCGATTGGGCTGGAGAGCGGGAGGGAAGATGGGGGACTTATGTGGGATGAAATTAAGCTTATTTGGAGAGCGGATTGTGCTGGGGGGAGGGAGTGTATTTGCCGGCAATATTCTTTTTTATAAAAAAAACCTCTCGGGTATAATACACCCCCCTCCCCACTTCACATAATGTGAAGAGGGGTAAAATTGTACGTATTATACCCTAGATTTTACTGTAAGCAAAACATTGGTGTCAGTCAAGTAATAGGAAAAACTGAATTCTCTCACACTGAGAATTTGGCCCTTCACCCTGAGTCTCTGAGTCAAATCCTTAGATGGAATGCTGATGGGAAAATGATTAGTTCCAAATTGTTATTGAATTTCATGTTTTTCAAGAATTAATGAACATTTGCTCTTCTTTAGTGAATATATTTAAAAAAGTACTCTTGGCTAATAAAGTTTGCCATTTTGGGATATATTTTTTTTTAATTCAGTAAAAGCAATTAGCACTCATTTTCAAGTGTTTGGCTAACTGTGGCCTTCATTGAGGAGAATGTGCTATTCAGCATCAAGGTGTTAGCATGTTTGTTGCATCAACATGAGACATCGCAAATAGAGAATCAATTTATGGCTTTCAATGAACAGCTCGTTCTCAGTTTCTTGCATGTCATACTTAAAGGGATAGTAATGTTTTAAATTAAAGGGACAGTAATACTTGCAAATTACTAATCCCCATATTGTAGCTTTGTTAAAAAGAAACTTATTGCCCCCAGTGTCATCTCTCAAACCCTAACTGCAGGGGAAGCTGTCGTACGACAGTCTTATGTGCATCAGGCGGCTTTGCAGCTGAGCCGAGATCGCGTTTATAAAAAATAATTCTTTCACTGAAACGGTCTTCTACGTGTGCTTATTTTGTGCTTGGTTTGCAAGCACACGTAGAAGACCGTTTTAGTGAAGGATTTCTTTTTTATAAACGCAATATCGGCAATGCTGCAGCGCCGCCTGATGCAAGTAATACCGGATATCCCTGCAGTCAGCGTTCAGTCAGGGAAGGGGGAGGGAGGGGGGAACTGCTCCACGTGATGTAGTCTTGTGTCGCCTCACTCACACGATGCAATCATGAGCACTAGAGACTGCCTGAACGCGCGCAGTCTCAATTGCACATGGAGGCTTCTGACAAACATCCTAGCAAATTATTATATAGGATAGAACAGTTTGCTCTATATTTAGTACCTTACTTTTACGTTGTTCTCAAGTTATTCAAGATAGAAGGATCCCCACCAGTCCGCATGCCGAGCTAAAAATACTGAGCGTTCCAAATGACAATACCAGTAGTTACTGGCCTGATATATATCCATTATTTAAAAAAAAATCAAATAGACTTTACCAGGTATGTGAATCTCTGTCTGTTGTAGTAAGATGGTAACAAATGAACCCTATCTTTCCTCGGTATCCTTTTGAAATGTTGCACACATAAGAGCGTGCGACATGAAGCCACTATAACCGGGTCGCCGTCTTCAAAAGCTCCACATTAGATTTTTGCCAGAATCAAAAGGGCAAGATTCTTATGCCACAGCATAAAACGCTTCATCCATCCACTGCCCGTACTGCCACATACAACCATATCCTGCCCTCATTCTCCCATGCTCTTCTCCTCCTTCTCTCTTAAAATTGCCCCTGCTCTCTCTCACCCTCCCGGACCCATGCTCAGAATCTCAATAGTTCATTTTCAATCCCCATGCCCCCTCCCCCTCTCTGATGCTCCTGTCAGAATAAAACATCCCCAAATTCCCACTTATATTGAACTTTTAACCCCTTAAAGGGATAGTAATATTTTGTTTTATCTTTATTTTATTTAGTAGGAGTTAAAAAAAAACCATGAAGAACGATATAAGTCTTATCTCTCAAACCTTTATGGTTTGAGGGATATTCACAAGCAAAGTTTCCCCTCCCGCCCCTTTAACCTAGTGTAAGCCATCTCTTCTCAGATGTGGAATCCAGTCCATAGACCAGACAGATAACAGCAGGGGACAATCTTCTTCCTATGAGAACAATGAAAGCCCTGCCCCCTTGACAAGCTTTTCAGGTTTTTCCCTTATCTTAATTGAAGAGTGTCCCTCTCTGCAGTCTACCTGGGCACCTCCCTTCTGATCTGGCTGAACAGTGTTACATCAGTAAAAGGGGCGGGAGGGGGATACTTTGTCATTGAATTACTCTTGAACTACAACTCTGACAGAATTGAAATAACACCCTCCAAAGTACAAACACTATGATGATTAATTAGAGCTGCTTTTATTATGAAACAATGCTATCCCTTTAAATTCTAGAGAGCTCTCCAACTCACTGTGACCTCTCTACTATTTAAGATGTTTTAAATTGATCAATATTTATAATTGTCCCCTATCATCCCCTTGCTTTATTCCAGAATTAACCCAGATCTTCTTGAAATATCAACCTCATTGAAAGATCAGATTTCAACCTCACGTAAATCACACGTATTTACAGAGCACCAGAAAACCCAACCAAAAAACGCTCATATCACATATGGATGGTAATTAGAAAATGCCATTATCATACTTGTCCGTCACATCAAAATTGTTAATCCTAGAGGCAGATCAGGTTGACGAACAATTGATGTGACCCAGTGCGACCTCAACGATCTAATTTATTGTCATATTGTTTCATTATTCAAATTAGCCAAATTAAGTAATTGGTTAATAAACCATCTGCACTGTTCAGCTTTAATGCTCGCTTTGCGCTATTATTTCTACACTGTAAAGTACTGAGATCAACACATATGGTTTACGCCACTTAATAGAGATACATGTGTACACAGAATGTCGTAGGGAGTAAAACACGCACTGTATTTGTCAGCCAAAAAGACCTAGAAATGTGTCTTTATACTATAAAGAGTGTGGGATTTGCACTGGTGCTTCCATAGCATTAAAGAGCATGGAACTCACAATCCCAGTGGATCTAGTTAACGCTGAGTGTCATGAAGCACTGGAGTGAGATTCTTGTACAGAATTATGCATTTATCGCTGTCTCTTCCTGACTTCCCCATTACACTTGTAGTCAGAGCAATAACAATTTAATTGGCTCAAGTAAAAAAAAATAATAATATATATATATTTGTAGCATACATTTGTTCTGTGTTGGAAAGAAAAAAAAAAATGTTCTCAGTTTCGAAAAATATACAGAGAAAGCGTGTGGGCCATCTGCCGAAAGCTACAATATACAATTTCTAGAAAAAACCAACACATTTTACAGGACTAAAAAGATTTCCAAAATGTCACTGATTTGAATGGGGCTTTGTGAGTAGGGATGGGCGAAAAATATTTGCCTAAAAAGAGAGACGTGAAAAAACATCAGTTTTCCCAGGAAAAGTACAATTTCTTACATTTTTATACACAATGAAAAAAAAAAAAGATAAGAATGTATAGTGTCACTTCACTGCATTGTCAGACTGTGCAATAACTACACCTCTTACCCTTAGAGGGTTATGTAATCTCATGAATTTTGACTGCTTCAGTTTACCTAAACTGTCAACAACTGTCATTTCTTCCTCCATAGACATGACATCCTGGACTGATTGAAGATAATGGGGGCTATGCATAAAGGCATGATAAAAAGGTGATAACGTGGAGATAACTTATCTAGTGATATTACTTCTGCAGTTCCTATGTTATTCTATGAAGCCTATGCACTAAGATTTCCAAAGCTGCAGAAATCTTAGTGCATTGGCTTCACAGAATATGGAACTGGAGAAGTGATATCATTGAAGACATCATCTCCGCTTTATCACCTCTTTATCACCCCTTAGTGCATTTCCCCCATTATCTTTAGGACAATGGTGCAAGGTCAAAATTCCTTGGAGCCATTAGGATGAGTGAGAGGGAGGAGATAGAGGGTGAGATGCGCTAAGGGGTGATGAAGAGGTTATAAAGCTGAGATGACTTCTGCAGTGCTATCACATCTCCAGTTCCTGTGATATTCTGTAGAGCCTGTACACTAAGATCTCCAAAGTTAGACATATCTTAGTGCATTGGCTCCATAGAATAACATAGGAATTGGAGAAGTGATATCACTGGAGAAGTCATCTCTGCTTTATCCCCCTTTTTATCAACCCTTAGTGCATCTCTCCCATTATCTCTAGAACAGTGGCACAAGGTGGCGTCTTACACTAGGTAAAAGGTGAGGGAGGGGGAAACTTTATCCTTCAATTACTCTTGAACTACAGCTCTGACAGTACTGAAATAACACTCTCCATGGCCCAAATACTATGAAGATTAATTGGAGCTGCTGTTTTTGTGAAACATTACTATCCCTTTTAGTGTCCATCTGTGCTTTAGCAGATTTGCGACTCTTAAAGGGGAACTATCACCCCAAATAAAGCCCCCCCCAACAATTACCCATCTAGCGATACTCTTAACAATAGTTGTATTAGTCAGCATAATTACCAAGTTTGTGAGAAATCCTACTTCTGCCGAGACTGATGGCCAGACAACAGCACAGACGTCTCTGCTTGCAGACATCCACGTGCCTGCGCTGTTAGCCCCGGTCTCCTTTAGGAGGAGCTGTATGGTACCTTTAGGTACCAGAAGAGACTGACAGCACAGGATCGCAGATATCTGCAAGCAAAGATGTCTGTGCTCACTAATGTGCTAATTCTACTGGTTAAAACTACTATTTTTAAGTGTAACACTAGATGCCTAATTGTTGGGGGGGGGCTTTATTTGGGGTAATAGTTCCCCTATAAGCGTAACTGTGATGCGGCAGACATGCTGATGAGGGCTTGTGAGTGGAAGACACATGGATAGTAATACTTTGTTTTATCTTTATGGTTTGAGAGATATTCACAAGCAAAGTTTCCCCTCCCGCCCCTTTTACCTAGTGTAAGCCATCTCTTCTCAGATGTGGAATGTAGTCCATAGACCAGACAGATAACAGCAGGGGACAATCTTCTTCCTATGAGAACAATGAAAGCCCTGCCCCCCTTGACAAGTTTTTCAGGTTTTTCCCTTATCTTAATTGAATATTGTCTCTCTCTGCGAACTACCTGGGCACCTCCCTTCTGATCTGGCTGAGCAGTGTTACACCAGTAAAAGGGGCGGGAGGGGGATACTTTGTCATTCAATTACTCTTGAACTACAACTTAGAATTGAAATAACACTCTCCAAAGTCCAAATACTATGATGATTAATTAGAGCTACTTTTATTATGAAACATTACTATCCCTTTAACCCTTTCAGTGCTAGAGGGGTCCGCAACGCATTGCTTTGTGACGTCGAGAAAAGTTGCAGGAGGGGAAAAATTGACAACAAATTAATGATATAACTATATGGATATTAAAAAATTGGTAGGTACATGGCATTATTAAAAAGTACAAGTATAATGAAAGACCCATTTATATTGTCACATTAGTGTTCCTTTAATCTCCCCACTGTAAATGGATACAGTGCATTTGTCTCCTTATACATTTCTTTCCTAGAACAAGACACAGCAAAATAAAACTCCTGGTTTGTTTTTCATTTGATGGCACCAGAGCGCATTTTGTAATCTCCAAGGAGAGGGTCTGTGGAACACCCATAAATATAAAGTATTGTTACATGTCTCATATATCTCTCGTATGAGACAGAAGAAACTCGTTACAGGTCACAATATTTTTCTTTGTTTTATGTTTTTTCTCTGTAATGTTTGTGTGGAGATGGCAGACATATTGAACTGCAAGATGGTACGTGTCAATTAGAGGCATTTTATGTATTTTCTACATTATTATTAACATGAGGAAACGATATCTTTTTTTTTGTTAAACATATAGAGTGCACATTTTTTATAAGAACTATACTTAACCCCTTGCGTGCTAGAGAGATCTTAATAGATTTGAATAGACATAAAAAAACATCATCGGAGAATATTTGTTAAAAAAAAAAACCCTTGGCACTGAATGATTTCAACGTGGAAAGTAAGAATGTATTTTAATGCAATGAAAGGGACTTTTATTTAACCCTTTGAGTGCCAGAGGGGTACACAACGCATTGAAAAGCACCGATAGGGTTAAACACCTCCTAATAATATAACCCCAATTGCCTTAAAGGAGCAGTAAACTTTTTATATGAAAACACATATTTTACAGAGCTTTTCCTGCTCAATAAAACAAGGTCACTCCCATCGCTGTCAGATGTTTTATTCAAAATTTATAACAGTTAAAATAACCAGGAAGTGAATTTACTGTGTTTACTTCCTGATAGTTCTAACTGACAGGAAGTGAATTTACTGTGTTTACTTCCTGATAATTCTAACTGACAGGAAGTGACTCAGCAGTTTCTATCATATTCTATGGAGAACTGTATATCTCTGACTTTTCTGACTTTCCTCTCCATTAGAATCTAACAGGAAATCTAATTAGAATTTGGCCACTAGAGGGCACTGCTAATGTAAAAAAACCCATGGGTTTAAACTGTAATAACTCTGGAAATATAAATCTCTCCGCAGTGGGAGTACCCTTATTTTACTCAATAGGAAAATCCCTACAATATATATTTTTTCATAAAAAAAGTTTACTGCTCCTTTAATTTGGGCAGCAAATCCTAATTGCCAGTATGAGTACATTTTAAGTGCACTGGTTCCCAAAATGTATCTTTAACCCGTAAAGGATCACGTGGTCTGGGGGTGGGGCACTCTAGAGGGCCGTAACACTTTTTTTCTCCATAGAAGTGATTTGTGATCACAGCACGGCGTGAAGCGGCACTGCGATCGCAAACTTCCATGGGGTGCCAGGACCGGACAGCCCTGACGGTCCTGTAACATCATGGGGCATTAAGGGTTTAATTGGTACATGGTGTCATGTCCACAGAGGCTAATATGATTCTTTGTACTAGGACTCAAGGGGTGGGAGATGCACGAAGGTGTGATAAACAGGTGATAAAGCGGAGATAACTTCTCCAGTGGTATTACTTCTCCAAGTCCTACTTTATTCTATAGAACTTATACACTAAGATCAACAAAGTTGGAGAAATTTTAGTGTATTGGCTCTATAGAATAACATAGGAACTGGAGAAGTGATACCACTTGAGAAGTCTCCACTTTATCACACCTTAGCGCATCCCCCTCAAAGACTCCAGACTTTTCCCTCTGGAGGATTAAGAAGACTTTAAAGGGAACAGTTTGGAATGTTGGAGTTTTGAAGAAAGGCTCATGTCTGTTCCCAGGTATATGACATTCATTACTAATTAAAGGATCATTTTGGGGAATGGATCCACAGAAAACTGATTCATAGAAGCGATTTGGATTTTCTTCCTAGATGAAGGTTTGTGATGGTTTATTAATAGGAGTTGTAATGTTCCTTTAATAAACTGTAAAATTGAAATGCGGCTTTTTTTTTGGGCTGCTCAGGAAGCATAAGTATCAGATGAGAGGGGGGAAAAAAAAAATCATGTTTTTAACCCCTTACAGACTGGCCCGTCCATGAGGCCGACATTTAAAGACCACAGACCATTTTTTGTTGTCGATCTGGTTCAGGGCTCCCCGAACAACGTGAAGCAGTGGGGGGAGCCCCTGAAATCCATGGCGGTCCTGACATATCATGATGTGACAGGACCGATGGGCCCTTAAGGGGTTAATAAAAAAATAAGGAAGATTTTCTCCAGGGATATTGGCGCACATACAAAACCAAATGCATTAGAAAGCCGATTTTTAAACCTTTGAGTGCCAGAGAGGTATCCAACGCATTGCGTTGCAATGCGTTGGATACCTCTTTGGCACTCAAAGGGTTAACAGATCACTGAATGTGATAAGTGTCTTATGAGCGGCAGTGACTCCACTGTAATCACAATGTTATGTTACTGCCTATAGGATAGAACATGACTACCCTGGATTGGTAATGTGTAACATACCCCCAGGCTCTGCACATCATTCCCTTGGTAAACAGCTTGAGTTATGTTGAAAAATAGCTTGTTTTTTTTTTTTAGATACGCAACTCATATTTCTCTGGTTAAATGAAGGAGAGGAAATACAATATTAAAAAAATATAGCCCATGGTAGAATATGTAAAGTTAAAATAAAGGGCTATAGAAACTCTGATCCCATTCTGGTAATATACCCAACATACCTTGGTTTGGATAAAAATCAGTTCTTAGTGGACTGCTATATGTTATGTCTATGGAAGCAGACATTATCCTTTTTTTAATGGACTCCAGGACCCCCACACTAGTAGTCCTTAAAGGGAAACTTTCATCCCCAAGACACTGTATCTTTTTTTATTATTGTACACAAATGGTGTATGGATTGTTGCTTTTTTTGTAAAAGAAAATAATACCTTAACCCCTTAACGACCGGCCGATCATCGTGGTGACGCTAGAGAAGGACGCGGGGTATTTTTTTTTCTTTTTCTGGTTCCAGACTCCCCAAATGGCGTGCAGCCGCGGAGGGGGCCCCTCCATGACGGTCAAAGTATGTCATGGGTCATTCAGTCAGATCGACCCTTGACGTACTATGACCATCAAGGGTCGTTAAGGGGTTAAGAGATATCACATATTAAAGTTCTAGTTGTTGCATGCAGTAGCACAATGCTACTTCAGCACAGCTCTGCCGGACATCCCCAAGTCCCAAATTCTCCTCCCACCTCCCTCCCAGCTCTCCCTGTGAGCGCGTTCACGCTCCTCTTCATACCATATTGGAAACAGCAAGCACCCATCAATCTACTGAATGAGTAGCTTACAATTCAAATGCTGAATTGCAGGCTACTTATTCAATACATTGACCGGAGCTTGCTGGTTCCAATATACTACGAAGAGGAGCGTGAACAAAAAAAACGCCAATCCATACACCATTGGGTTACAATAATAAAATAAAATAGAGTGTATTGAGGTGAAAGTTCCCCTTCAAGTGTTCTAAATAAGTAACGCAAATAAAGTTTTTGATACCTTTTATTGGCTAACTAAGCAGATTCAGAATTTAAGCTGTCAAGACCTTAGGTCTCTTCTCAGGCATGTTCACCTTAGGAAGAGACCTAAGGTCTTCAAAGCTTGCATTCTGAATCTGCTTAGTTAGCCAATAAAAGGTATCAAAAACTGTATTTGCCTACTGTATTTCTACGGCCAACACGGTACCAACTCTCATCTAAATAAGTAAGACTGACTTTAGTGGAACAGTGTTTGAAACTGGGGGAGATTCACTAAGCAGTGATAAAGAGGTGATAAAGTGGAGTAGACTTCTCCAATGTATCACTTCTCCAGTTCCTATGTTATTCTATGAAGCCTATGCACCAAAATCTCCAAAGTTGAAGACATCTTAGTGAATAGGCTCCAAAGAATAACATAGGAACTGGAGAAGTATTTAACTGAAGAAGTCTTCTGCACTTCATCCAGGGGAGGGCTGGCAATTTGTGGCCCAGGGGGCAAATACATTCAAGTGGCCCATTTCTATTATTGTTCCAGACCACTGTTCCAGCCCACCCCCTTTTGTTAATTTTAAAATTGGCATTAATGTTGTGACATAAGTCACGTGATACCATATAGCTTGCAGTTGAAATGGGGCTACACTAGTGCGCTACTACAAAGCTTACAATGTAAGTAAAGCTTACCTAGTGATACTACAGATCTTACAAGGGAAATGGTTTATGCTACTAACGTAGCTCCATTTGGATTGTAGCTCTGTGGTATCACTAGTCTAGCTCCATTTGGATTGTAGCTCTGTGGTATCTCTTGTGTAGCTCCATTTGGATTGTACCTCTGTGGTATCACTAGTGTAGCTCCATTTGGATTGTACCTCGGTATCACTAGTGTAGATCCATTTACAGCAACAATCGGGAGATTTAGTGACCAGCCCAGGGGGCAATTGCCCCCCAGGCCAGCCCTCCCCTGACTTCATCACATTTTAGTGATTCTCCCCCCTGGTGTTTTTGGTACTGTGAATGACGTCCACCCAATGGAAATTATATCCAGGGCTAATTAAAGATTAATCATGGAATCAATCCACCAGAATTGAGTCATTATAACATTGATATTCTCTGTCCAGATTAAAATATGTGTGGGTTATGTTAGTGTCCCTTTAAGTATGTATCTTTATATATGTGTGTTTGTGTGTGGGTGTATTGCATGTGTGTGTATGTATTGCGCGTGTGTATATTGCGTGTGTGTGTATTGTGTGTGTGTGTGTGTGTGTGTGTGTATTGCGTGTGTGTGTTTTATATGTGAAATGTATAAGACCATCTGGTCTTCATTATATTTCTAACTTGCTACAACTTATACGTTTTTCAAGAAGTTTTACCATTAACTAAGTTGTTTTATGGTGCCTATTCCACTTTAAGGGATTTTATAAAGTTTAGGAAAGATCAGTTTTTCAGAATAAAATGAATACTAAAACGAGGAGAAGCTCTAAAATCAGAGGAAGGAAAAATAAGAAAAAATGCAAGAAAAAAGCTACTTTACAGAAGGTATAATAAATGGAATAGCCTCCAGCAGACGTGCTTATGACCGGAACAGTAAAGGAATATAAGGACTCTTGGTATAGACATATGGCTACTCGAAGAATAATATATGTTTGAGCTAATTAGATAGGGTTGTGGGCGGAATAGATAGGACAATCGGTTCTTATCTACCATTATATTCCATGTTACTAACTGCAACATAAGGTACAGAAAAAAATCTCAAAATCCATATTGATTTAAATGTAACTATTAACCCCTTCAATATGAGACAGGCCTCTAATGTATTGTGAAATATTGAGATGGAATCATCTCTAGAATTCAAGGAGTTTAAATCGGAACTTTCATCAGATTAATACTGAGCCCCAAATCATAATTACATTAGCGATATGCATAGACGTAGTTGTATTTTTAAGAATAACTGAAAAATAGACCTTTTTAGACAGACAGGCACTGGGAAACAGTGCAGACATCTTCCAGAGATCTGAGTCTGTGATATCCGCCCCCTTCAACTCCAAGATTGGCCAGCTGAATGCCTTTGTGCCTTAAAGGGATAGTAATACTTCGTTTTAACTTTATTTTATTTTGTAGGCATTAAAAAAACATAAAGAACGATATAAGTCTTATCTCTCAAACCTTTATGTTCTTCCTATGAGAACAATGAAAGCCCTGCCCCCCTTGGCAAGCTTTTCAGGTTTTTCCCTTATCTTAATTGAAGATTGTCCCTCTCTGCAGTCTACCTGGGCACCTCCCTTCTGATCTGGCTGAGCAGTGTTACATCAGTAAAAGGGGTGGGAGGAGGATACTTTGTCATTGAATTACTCTTGAACTACAACTCTGACAGAATTGAAATAACACTCTCCAAAGTCCAAATACTATGATGATTAATTAGAGCTGCTTTTATTATGAAACATTACTATCCTTTTAAGGCATCGGAAGGGACTGACCGTGCAGACGCAGAGGGCACCTACAGCAAGATCCCTGCTGGTGCCTTTCTGCCTAAAAAGTTCTATTTTTCTGTAATGCAGCAATTATTTTTGAAAATACAACTACGTCTATGCATATCACTAATGTAATGATGATTTGGGGCTCAATATTAATCTGATGAAAGTTCCGCTTTAACATTACATTAAAATCAATGAGAAGTTTTTACTCCCCTGGTTTAATCCCTTAATGACCTACAGTTAAGGACCATGGGGTATTTTTTTTTCTGACCCATTGGATTCAGGGGTCCCCGAATGGCGTTCAGCCAAAAGGGGACCCCTGAATTCCATGACATGCCAGGACTGTCAATGCTCCTTAAGGGTCCTTAAGGGGTTAAATGTGAGGTGGTCTGAAGAACGGGTTGTTGGCCGATTGGAATGATGTGACTTGAAGTCTCCAACTGCTGGAGTGCAACAGGTTACTTATCCCTAGACGAGATGCAAAAAATAACCGAGATCTTATTCCTGTAGAAGACCCATTCTGTCTAGAACAGTGTAGCACCCTTTAAAACACTCACAGATGTCCTGGCACTCTTTCTTGAAACAACAACACGACTAACGATCTCTATTTAAAGTGGAACTACCACCGCTAAACAACTTGAGCTCAAATAATTCTCCATCTGGCGACTAGCTGCTTAGTAGCGCTAATCGCTAGAATTATTACCTTATTAAATAGGATTATCCATTCTTCCCAGACAGACAGGCAGGACAGAGTGCAGACATCTTCTCATAGTGACGTCTGCACGCCGGCGCTGTCAGTCCCTTTTGGAGTCGAACAGCTCCTAGCAACGCCTCCTAGAGCCATCTGGGATAAGCAGCTAGTCACCAGATGGGGAATTATTTAAGTTCAAGTTGTTTAGAGGTGGTAGTTCTACTTTGAAAGCATTACGATCAATTCACTCTTTTTTGTTTGCCTGTTTTGTGCATGGCACTGTAAATGGACTCGTTAGCAATTTGAGATGAATACATTTGTAGTGGTTTTGGTTCATCAGTCATTCGCCAGCTCATGTGTTTTTGCTTACCGGTCCAGGAAGGGAATGGACTCTCAGAATTAGTTCAGGAGGGAAAACTGTCTGAAATTCTCCCAGAACATCAAGTTTGTGAAACTTATGCGAGATTTCAGAATTCAGACAAATACCAGACTTAGGTCTTAGGACTTAGGGTTACTTAAAGGGATTGTAATGTCTAAACACAACTATATGGCCGAGTCTTCTTTTATAAGAAACACTTTGGTTTGTTTAACCCCTTAAGGACCAGGAAAATCTGAGGTGGATTTCAATTAAGGACAGGAGCAATTCTGACCTTTTTGACTATGTCTTTGTTCAACTGTGTTTTCCCTCTAAGTACTTTATTTTACCCATGAAAATTATATACCGTTTTTTTACGCACAAATAGGGCTTTCTTTTGATACCACATTTATATGGATAGCCCACCATTTATTTTGGTAAAATTAAAGAAAATGGTAAAAAAAAAAGTATAAAAAACTCAATTTTTTTTCTCTTGGATCATTTGGGTCCAATGGGTTAAATTTTTATGGAGACTGCATGAAAGGTATGACCTGTCAGTCATACCTACAAAATGTGCAGATTTAAGTGGGTAATGTCCCCCCCGGGTGAAAATCCCTATGTCCCTTTTTCCCTCCCTATTTTCCCACTTTTTTATTGATGACATTTGGCGGTGTGTATGAGTATATTACATCGCTCCACAATAATCACACTCACAATTTTGTTTTTTGACATATTTATTTTTTAAATAAAATCATTTGTTTGTCAAAAAAAAATGGTGTTGTGTTTTTTTTTAAGACAAAAAAAAAAGTTTATTTTAGCAGGTCAAAAATTTACCTGCATCAAGCCAGCCTCCAGCACAGCAGTGAAGGGGTTAATGCCCCCCGCTGCTACATTTTTTTATCCACTTGGTTTCTCCTCTCTGCTTCTCTATCCCTTACTTTGATCGTAAGGGACAGACAGGCATAGGGGAGACAGAGAGGCAGTATGCTTTCCCTACTGCCTCATTCATTCAGAATGCCGGTACATGTGATCGCTACTGCAGTGATCACGTGACCCTGCACAAATGAAAAGAGCTGTGACTGAACGCTCCGGTACCGGAGAGCTCAGTCTCAGCCTGCACTGAATGCTAGCAGTGTACACGGAGACGCGCTGCTATCATTTAACCCATGACATGCCAGGACTGTCATGGGTCCTTAAGGCAAATCTACCCATGATGTTCCTGGCACTTCGTGGGTTGTTAACCCCTTCCCGACAAGTGACTTACCAGGTACGTCACGAAAAAATGTCACTTAGTGACAAAGGACGTACCTGGTAAGTCACGGAAGTCATTCGCTACAATGAAAAAAAAAAACCCCGTTGTTAAGTGCCGGCCGCGTGCGCTCGTGGCCGGTCACTAAGGGGTTAAAGGGTTAAAAACTCTTACTTTTGTGTTGTTCTAAAGTTATGAAGTGGAGAAGGATCCCTACCCACCCCTTCTGCCTACCTCACTGCTGCAGCTCTCTGAGGTCTGTATGAAGAGCGGCGAGGAACAAACTTCAGTAAGCAAAGGGAAATCCTGCCCTCCTTCGTTAAGGGGGCAGTATTTTCCTTATACTTACTGAAGTTTGTTCCTCGCTGCAGCCATCGATTCGCACAACACCACTAGCCATTCAGTTGGAGGTGACCAGAAGGGGCGGGAAGGGTATCCTTCTCCACTTCAGAACGACACAAAAGTTAGAGTTTTTAAGCAACGTAATGTGTTTCTTATAATCTAAAGAAGACTCAGCGATACAGTTGTGTTTAGACATTACAATCCCTTTAAGCGCAACATTATTAACTCTGCACTAAAAGCTCCCTAGTGTAACAACTTGTTCCCAGTGGTGCTCTTTACACAAATTATTTTCACCTTGAGTAACATACCTAACACAGCATGCGGCAAATTGGATGTGTTCTTACACTGTGCACATCCAGGATTCAGCATGCATATTGTTTTCATAGACTACATTGTGATTGAGATGTTATTCACGACCTTCAATGACTGACTAACCACATGGGTATCTGGAAGTAATATAAAACTGACACCCATCAACAAAGTGACTCAACTCCTTCATTCCTTCCTCCCATAGCAGAGGATTGCTAGGAATGCAGAACACTGGGGTTAATACCAAAATGTAAGGCACATGTAGAAGTCCAATTAATAACACCACAGCTGTCAACGGGAGCCAGTGCATCAGGGGAGGACAGTCCTTAGGCCCTAAAGTATATAGGAAATATATAATTGTGATTACATCATCATGCTAACGTTTTGACTTTTTGCAAACTCATATACCTAGTGTTGGTACAATGGTTCTGAGGCTAGGTGTAAAATAATATGTGGGGCTCTGGAACAACAGTACCACAATAGTGCCAGGGAATTTATGGGACCAGGTCTGCTGCAGTTGCTTAAAACTGCCCCTACATGCACCAATCAGCAGGCAGCATTTGGAACTGACTGATCTTTTCTCAAGACATATAAGCTTTGTGGACATTGGCGTTAGCTATGCATGAGTGGCCAGGCACGTGCTAAAACAGGACAATTCGTTCATGTGAACTAAGCCTTAACAGGACATCTTTATGGGATTATGCATTAGGGGGTGATAAAGAGGTGATAAAGCGGAGATGACTTCTCCATTGATATCAGTTCTCCAGTTCCAATGTTATTCTATGGAGCCAGTACACTAAGTTCTCCATAGTTGGATAAATCTTAGTGCATTGGCTCTGTAGAATAACAAAGGAATTGGAGACGTGATATCACTGGAGAAGTCATCTCAGTTGTATCATCTCTTTACCACGCTTTAGTGCATCTCCCCTCAGTCGTTGGTCCCGTCATTCTCAACCACCCGAGTTGTAGTCCCTAACATCTGTATTGCCCAAAACTGCCTACCTCTGACTTAAAGGAGAAGTAAAACCTGCAAATAATAACCCCACACTTACTTCACCATGACCAGAAAGTCCTAATTGCCCCTATGGACCTTTTACCTGTTCCTTGGTGACATGACATTTTCCACCATAGGACCAAACTCCACCCACTGCAGTTGATACTTTTAACCCTGTAAGGATCAGAGGTGTGTGTAACACACTGCTTCCCAATGCTTTGTCCACCCTCTGATCCTTTAAACGGAAGTTTCACCTTGTGTAAAGTCACCCTCCAATAATTAAGCATATGACAGCTAGCTTCATAATAGTCTATTACCTCTCAGAAGTGCCTGATTCTAAAGTCTATGAACAATAGGTGAGCTCTAAAGTTTAAAAGGTGAAGTGTTTGTATAAATACAGTGAGTGTAATGGTATGGAAGTTGATAATTGTAAAACATCAACCATAAATATACAATTGTGAAGAAGATCATTCATATAGAAATACAATAATAATACCGTAAAATCTCGGGTATAATACGCACAATTTTACCCCTCTTCACTTTATGTGAAGTGGGGGGGTACTTATTATACCCGAGAGGTTTTTTTTATAACAAAGAATATTGCCGGCAAATACCCAAGCACAATCCACTGAGAGATAATCGCTCCTAAAGTTGCCCTCCCCCTCCCCCTTCCCAGAAGTCAGTGCTGTAGCTGACTGAAGGGAAATCCGGTCATAGATCATCAGGTGGCTCTGCAGCAGAGCCGCGATTGCGTTAACTAAAAAAAAAAACTTTCACTAAAACGGTCTTCTACGTGTGCTTGCAGACCAAGAGCAAACCAAACACATGAAAGTTTTCTTTTTTATTAACGCGATCGCGGCTGTGCTGGAGAGCCACCTGAAAGTCGTACAACTGGGTTCCCTACAGTCAGCTAGAACTCTGACTACGGGGAAGGGGGAGGGAAAGGGCAACTTTAGGGGTGATTATCTCTCAAACCATAAAGGTCTGAGAGATGACACTGGGGGCAATACATTTATTTTTAAAAGGACTTTACTATAGGGATTAGTAATACTTAAGTATTACTATCCCTTTAAGTGTCCACTGAGAATCAAGCATGAGGGAACTCAAACCGTCCCAACGGTTAACTTCACTCCACAGTCCAGGGCAGCACCTCTCAGATCATACATATAATGGAAGCAAACAAAAGAGTGCACAGTGGTGCCTGTAATCTTTAGAGACCACCAATAATATAAAAAAATGAAACTTACTCACAAGGAGAGATGCTGGTCATGGCTTATACCAGAACCAGCTTTTGAGCCTGTGGGGAGGATTATATCTGCCCCCACTCAGATATCTCTGGTACCTTGTATCCAGTCTCTCTCTCTCTCTCTCTCTCTCTCTCTATTATATATATATATATATATATCTAAAAGAACTGGCTGCTAATTATCTTAGTAAAACATGTATTAAATAAAATCTAAAATATCAAACCAATTGTTGAATACAATAACGTTTTGTGGTTACTCAGACCGATTCCTCAGACCAACTGGTTGCATAAGATGCATCAAACAAACAAACATAGCAGCCATATTCATTTTTAAAAATCCCTCCTTTTTTCCCATTGGATGACCTTAGGTCAAAGGTCAATATCTAATATTACGTGCACTTTCACAGAATCAACAATATAAATGAACTAGACAAGCCGGGACAGCATGTGGACAATTTGGAAGGGCTGCCCTCACTCAGCCGGCATCTGTCAAAACCCGTTGAATAATGTGAAATACAAGTGATGGCACTCACGGTCTATGGCGTGCCCGGGAAGTATGAAAGACTATCCCAGGTCAAATCAGGCATGTGGGGAAATCAAGCCACCCTCACTCGGCTCCCAGCGATATATTATTCTACCGTATCGATACTGATGAAAAATGCACAAGAATATTCACAAGCGATTAAAAATCAAATGTAAAAAATGTATTAATAAAAAAATTAAAAGCACCGTATATATATATGGTGACACAAACTAAACAAAAAAAAGTCTACGCATTTCACAGCACTTGGTTCCAAGAAGGGACTGACGGCGCAGGCGCGCAGATGGCACTAACCTGGCTGTCAGCCTCCGAAGATTAAGGATTTCTTTAGAATGTGCCACTTCTGAGATCTAATAGAACTATTATGAAGATAGTCGCCATATGTTTAATTATTGGAGGGCGACTTTATACAAAGTGAAGATCAGTGGCGTAACTATAGGGGTCGCAGGGGTTCGCACCTGGCACGTCACTCCAGGGGCCCAGTCGCCCCCTGTGACCCCTCCGCCTGGCACTCCTGAAATCTCCCTCCGGTGCTCTAGTAATGCAGAACGCTGGGAGATGACATCATCTCCCAGCGCTCTGATTTACAGAAGAGGACTGTGCAGGAGATCAACCTGCCAACCCATCTCTCCTGCCACTCCACTGGACCACCGGGGATTGGGAGGTAGGAGATGGGGCATTGTGGAGATTGGGGGAGCATTGTGGAGGGCCCGGGGTCCAAAGTGGTTGGGGGTGGGACACTTCTTGCACCAGGGCCCGAAGGGTTCTAGTTGCGCCTCTGGTGAAAGTTCTGCTTTAAACCTTGTCATGCCCCCCTCGCCCCCAGACATGCCATCCAGGACAGATTTAAGAGATTATCTCTGGAACAGGGCTGTCCAAGTTCAGTCCTCAAGGGCCACCAACAGGCCAGGATGAAAGGATTTCCTTGTCTGAACACAGGTGGGCCAATCAGAATCAACGAGCCACTGATTAACTCTCCTGTGCTTATCAGGGAAATCATTAAATCCTGGCCTGTTGGTGGCCCTTGAGGACTGAACTTGGACAGCCCTGCTCTAGAACAAAGGCAAAATTCATAAGGGCCATTAAGATATTCTGGCCACAGTAAGGGCAGTTGGAGGTCAGGAGGTGTTACGTCTTTAAACAGTTCGCTCATCTCTGTTAGAGATGCACTGGACCAGAGGAATGCTTCCTTAGTAATTTCACTGGCAGCCCTTACCCTGTAGCCAGATATGTTTTCTAATTATGTATAAGGAAATGAATGGTTCTGTGTAGCATTGTGACACGCAGCCAGCAAAATGTGCAGAACATCAGCCAATAACATGATTGATAGTGTGTAGTATTTTCCAATGTTGCCGTGGCAGATGGTGGGTTTAGGTAATTAGACACGAGGGGGTGTAAATGGTTATGACTTTACATACAATCCCGGAAAGCTTTGCCTTGTTGCTAGACTTCATGGGAGCGTGCGTATAATGTAATAACTATTCACATCCCATTGTGTTTAATCTGGAAAGAGAAAAAAAAAAGAAAAGTGTTTTTGTTGTATAATAATTTCTGTGTCCTTTCCTTGGAGTGGGAGTTGAAGTGAGTTGATTATAAAGAACTGTGTTGGGCATAATGTGGGCTTTGATCTGCTACCAGCAGCTGGAGGGCCACATTTTGTCCACCTCAGATATAGAGGCTGATTTAACCCTTTGAGTGCCAGAGGGGTACAGAATGCATTCCGTACCCTTCTGGCACTCAAAGGGTTAAAGGGATAGTAATACTTAAAATGTAAAGAAAAGTATATTGTAGGGTTTATCCCCTTAGTAAAAAAAGGGTACTTGCATTGCTGAATGTTGATTTATTCAACATTTATTCCAGCTTAAAGTTGAATTTTTTTAGGTGCAGTATCACAGTGACCTGAAATTGTATAGTGGCGCTGTTGCTACACCACCCTATGGGGATCTCTAGTCATTTGACCATAAATATCCATAAGATGGTGTAGTAATAGCACCACTGTACAATTTCAGGTCACTGTGATACTGCGCCTAAAAATTCAACTTTGAGCTGGAAAAACTTTTTTGAATGCAACACGTCTCAGCAGTGGAGCACCCTTGTTTTACTCAGGGGGATAACCACAACAATATATATTTATTTACATATTAAGTGCTACTATCTCTTTAATAAGAAGAACTGGAACAATTGTACATTAAATCAACTGTAAGGTGGCGGTGCATTCAAAACAGACTTTAACGACATTAAATGCCCCGTTTATATCAACGGCAATTTTTTTTCACTTTCCAGTTGTGCAGATGATTTGCTATAAAACTGCTCCAGATTTTATTAAAGAGGAATTCACAATCCCAAATAATGAACCCGCACTTAACATCACCTGGACCGAAAATCCTAATGTCCATTATTAACCCTTTGAGTGACAGAGGGGTATGCAACGCACTGCAGGGCACAGCATTGCGTATCCCTTTGGCGCTCAAAGGGTTAATTAATTCTGTGCGGATGGGTTCTCTAAAATTAAGGTGGACCTGTCACTGACCCCAAGATAAGATTTTTAGGTTATGAAGAGAATCAGAAATTGCCAACATGTTAAGCTAGAAACATAGACTTTGTCTGCAGATAAGAACCATTCGGCCCATCTAGTCTGCCCATTTTTCCCTGTATTAACTTCTACCACTTCTGCTGGTAGGCTATTCCACTTATCTACTACCCTCTCTGTGAAGTAAAACTGTCTTACATTATGTCTAAAACTCTGTCCCTCTAGTTTTAGACTAATGCCTATTTTCCTAACATTTTAATCCTTTGAAATGTACTTCCCTCCTGCACTCTGTTGAATCCCTTCATGTATTTGAATGTGTCTATCATATCCCCTCTCTCTCTCTCTTGTCTCCTCCAAGCTATACATGTTCAGATCCTTTAGTCTATCCTGATACTTCTTTCCCTATAAACCAGTCACCATTTTAGTAGCCCTTCTCTGAATTTTCTCTAGAGTATCTATATACTTCTGGAGATGGGGTCTCCAGTACTGTACACAATACTCTAGGTGAGGTCTAACTAGAGATCTGTAGAGTGGTATGACCACTTCCCTTTTTCTGCTACTAATGCCCCTAGCTATACAACCCAGTACCCTGCTCGCATTCCCCACCGCTTTATAACATTGCCTGCCTACCTTTAAAGTGGATCTATCACGTATAGAAAAGTCATGCTCATTAGTTAGAGCATTTAGCGAAAAAGTTAAATATGTTACTCATTTCTGACAAAACGCTGTTATCTGCGCAAAAATTAATGTTTAAAAGGCATCCAGCAGCCTACTTCCACATGCCGCTGTGGCAAGCTGCTTGCCTCACAGAGGCTGCTCCCGTCCCACTATCCAGCATCCTCCGATGACAGAGGCTGTCTGTCTCTAAGCTGGAGCGATCTCATTGGCTAGATATCGATCTCTGCCAATGAGATCGCTCCAGCTTAGAGAAAGAAAGCCTCCGTCATTGGAGGATGCTGGGTAGTGGGACGGGAACAGAGGCAGTGCTATAAGCAGGAAGTAGGCTGATGTGCACGTTTTAAACTTGAATTTTTGAGCAGATAACGTTTTTTTTTAATGACTAACATTAAACTTTTTGACTAAATGCTCTAACTAATGAGCATTACTTTTCTATATGTGATAGATCCACTTTAAGCTAGGTATTTGCTTGTAATATTAATAGTTTTTGAGATATTACATTGTATTTGTTTGGTGACACAGTTTGGAACATTATGCTAAGTAGTTTATATTTCACATACACTGGACCTTATTCATCAATCTAAAGCTGTGCATTTCTGGAAAATTCTGCAAATTACAATTAATTTAAATTGATATATGATTGTTTTATTTAATTTTTAAATCATTTACCTGCATATCCTTCTTGAAAATCCAGATAAAATATTCTCCCTTACTCTTTCCCCTCTGGCACTCAAAGGGTTAAGTTTTCTGCACAGCTGAACTCATTATGTTCATCTAGAAACAGCACCAATGGCCTCTGCTTTTAGATAACCCTTTGAGTGCCAGATGGGTACGCAACGCATTGCAAAGCAATACATTGCATACCCATCTGGCACTCAAAGGGTTAAGTGGCAGAGAAGGCAACTCTCTTGAAGCCAAGTTTATGTACATGAAGGTCCCTTTATGATGTTATTATTGAGAACTGGGTAATCACTAATGATTTATTTACAGATCAAAGTGTGTGTTGATTCAAAGGAATAGTAATGCCTACCTTTACTATGGTCTTAAATTAACCCTTTGATGACCAGAGGGGTGTGAAGTGCAGTGTTATTGTGCATGCGTCATATTACACACGAGCACTGTAAGTTGATTGAATTCTTCAGATGCTGGCATAGCTCTGCACTGCTTACATTGATCAGCTGCTTGTTAGCCCTGCACTGCTTACACTGATCACATTGATCAGCCGATTGTCAGCTCTGCACTGTTTACATTGATCAGCCGATTGCTCTGCACTGCTTAAATTTATGAGCCAATTGTCAGCTCTTGCATTGATCAGCTGATTGTCAGCTCAGCACTGCTTACACTGATCAGCTGATTGTCAGCTCTGCACTGTTTACATTGTCCACTGATTGTCAGCTCTGACCTGTTTACAATGATCAGCTGATTGTCAGCTCTGCACTGTTTACACTGATCGATTATTAGATGTGACAAAGCACAGATAGAGGAAAAAATTGCACAGTCAATAAAAAAAGGGGGATAAAACATTTTTTAGATATATAAGTTAAAGGAGGAAAATGAAACAAGGAATAGTTAGACTGAAAACAAAAAATGGAAACTATGTAAATGACAATAAAGGGCTAGCTGACTGCCTCAATGAATATTTCTGTTCAGTTTTTACAGAGGAAGATGAAGGGAAGGGACCACTGTTTGAAAAATGAAATGGCAAGACATGTGAAACATGCATGTATACAGAGGAATAAGTTCTACTTCAACTTTATAAGGTAAAAACAGATAAATCAATGGGACCAGATGGGAAACACCCAAATTTATTAAAAGAACTTAAGTGTGTTCTGGCAAAACCTTTATCAGAATTATTCAGTCACTAGCAACAGGAATAGTTCCAGAAGACTAGAAGTTAGCAAATGTAGTACCTCTTCACAAAAAAGGTAGAAGGGAAGAGTCTAGTAACTACAGACCAGTAAGTCTTACATCAGTAGTGAGAAAATTAATGGAGACTATGTTAAAGGAAAGAATTGTTTAATATACCAAGATACCAAACAGTATGGGTTTACAGCAGGGAGATCTTGTCAAACTAACCTCATAGATTTTTTTTACTGGGTAACTAAATAATAAACCAAGGGGTAACAGTAGATATAGCTTATCTAGATTTCATTAAAGCATTTGACACTGTCCCTCATAGAAGACTCACTAATAAATTGCAGTTTTTGGGTCTGGATGTAATAATAGTTAAATGGATAAGACAACGGCTGAGTGACAGGAGACAGAGGGTGGTAGTCAATGGAGAATATTCAGACGAAAGGAGTGTTACTAGTGGAGTACCTCAGGGATCTGTACTGGGGCCCATTCTTTTTAATATTTTTGTTAGTGATATTGCAAAAGATCTTCAAGGAAAGGTATGCCTTTTTGCAGATGATACCAAGGTCTACAATATGGTAGACATTTCAGGGAAATAAGCCAAATGACAAATGATTTAGGTAAATTAGATGAATGGACAAGCGTATTGCAGATACAGTTTAACATTGATAAATGTAAAATAATGCACTTGGGACATAAAAATTCAAAGGAAAAATATACTATTAAGGTTACTTTGCTGTCAGAGACAACAGATGAAAGGGATTTGGAAGTACCGTAAAATCTCGGGTATAATACGCACATTTTTACCCCATTTCTCCTTATGTGAAGTGGGGGGTGCGTATTATACACGAGTAAAAAATTAAACTAAAATATTAAATCCAGCAACCCCCATCTGGAGGCAGCGGGTGGCATCCCTGCGCTCACCGCCCGCTTTCTCTGTGCAGCAATAGTGTATAAAAAAACATTAAATGCCCACCTTGATAAACAGGATTCCCCCTCTGTACTTATAGGCAGCCGTCAAACAGGGACAGCGGGCGGCATTCTTGCACTAGCCGCCCGCTTCTTCCTCTCCCCGAACTCCTCTGAGCAGCCCTTTCAGGACCTACCATACATTCAATGCACATGCGTGCGCACATTGAATGTATGGTAGGTCCTGACTAATAATCAGTAAAAGGGGTGGAAGGGGGATACTTTGTCATTGAATTACTCTTGTACTACAACTCTGACAGTATTGAAATAACACTCTCCAAAGTCCAAATACTATGATGATTAATTAGAGCTGCTTTTATTATGAAACATTACTATCCCTTTAATATGGATTTCTGTTACGTTATCTGTGTTAGATCATCTCCAGGTACAGTTCATTGGGAAGCGAAGTGGGATCAAGAGAGCGATATCAATAAGGGTGTGATCAAAAATAGCAGAAAGGTGCACATGCGCAAAAGGTGATGTCATGCATATTTTCCTCACAAAAAGCAATTGCACACCTTCTAATGCAAGAACCTCAATATCAGAAGTTTGTTCAGTTGTGCAAAAGTGAGGAGATTAACACCAACAGCCAAATCGAATAATTTGCTGAACTTCATACTGAATATAGAGTATTCACTATTCACCTTGAACAGATACGTTATTTCTGACATGCCCATTTAAAAAAAATGAGGAACCATTCATAAACATTTTTTTGTCTTGTGCAATCCAGCAAAAAGAGGTGCAAATGGATTCACAATTGCCATTGTATAAATCATTGGTAAGACCTCACCTCGAATATGCAGTACAGTTTTGGGTACCAGTTCTGAAAAGGATATACTAGAACTAGAGAGAGTACAGTGAAGAGCAACAAAATTAGTTAAGGGAATGGAAGACTTCATGTATGAGGAACGACTAGACAAACTTGTTTTATTTACTCTAGAGAAAAGATGACTAAGAGGAGACCTTATCACATTGTACAAGTATGTGAGAGGTCAAAACAAGTATCTCTCTGGTGAGCTATTTATTCCAATGCCTGAGCAGGTGACCAGGGGACACCCCTTGAGATTAGAGGAATGGAGATTTAGACTTCAGCAGAGGAAAGGGTTTTTTACAGTAAGGTCTGTTAAATTGTGAAATTTCTTGCCCAAGGAGGTGGTTATGGCACATACAATGGATACATTTAAGAGAAGATTAGATACATTTCTTTCAAAAGGGAACATACAGGGTTATACTGTTTATCAGTAGGCTGATCAGGAAGATCTGATAAATGATTTACTTATTTGGTTGCAGGAAAGCTATACAGTTCTCATGTCACTAGGGTATGAGGTAAATGTTGAACATGATGGATTTGTGTCTTTATTCAACCTAATTTACTATGTTACTATGAGTATGTTACATTATACTCATGTGCAGGTTTCTTGCATGCCATTAAAGTTCATTGGTTTCCCTTGAAATGTTAATTACAATGAATTTGTGTAAAATGACACAATGTAATATCTTATTAATGAAGGAGACACATGGGGTACTGCAAGACTAACGACAATGAGAGACTGTGCTTGGTCTTATCTGGAGTCATGTTTAACGGTGACATTTTGAGGGCGCCATTCTGACACCCATGACTTCATGAATGAGCACATTTGACATAAGCTCTCACATCCGTGAGATTTTCATAGTGAGGACCAGGGTTGGCTACACGTGGTTTACTTAACCCCTCAAGGACCGGCCACGCATGCATGCGGAGGACACTTAAGGACCACGGAGCTTTTTTTTTCGCAATTCATATAACAGCCCATGATGGTCCAGGACCGTCATGGGTTCTTAAGGGGTTGATATTAATCCCTTAAGGACTGGCCGTGCACGAACAGTGTGGTCACTTAAGGACCAGGGACCATTTTTTTTTTTTTTTTTGCAGATTCTGATTCCGGACTCTCCAAACGGCGTAGAGCCGCATGGGGAGCCCAAAATTCCATGACGGTCCAGGACTGTCACGGGTCCTTAAGGGTATAATAACACATGACGGTCCAGGACCGTCATGGCTCCTTAAGGGGTTAAAGAGACTTTGAAAGTAAATATAGGATGTGCTAGATGTTTGTAATACAATCTTCTTTTTTTTTTTTTACTAATTAACCCTGATTTGTTGATGACACAGTCCGGCACTTTTTGTTAATTTGTTTACGTGCTGGGCCCATATCTTCATACACTGGGGACATGTAGGAATAGGATTAATCTCCATACCAGGCACAGGAATCGATTATCTAGTCCTAATCTACCACTTGTTAATCTACTAACACAAAGCATTTCTCCCCTAATCCAAGCAGAGGGCAGTGGTGCAATGTATGGGGAGTTCATAATGTACCTCCTTTAATGTCATATATTAACTCTTTGGGTGCCAGAGAGGTATCCAGAGCATTGCTTCGCAATGAATTTGCCACCATATCGCCATCCTTACTCTTGTGGCCCTTTAGAGCATCTCCCCCTGGTGTCAAAATTGCAAATTTTTTTTATAAAGCTCTCTAGGGGAGAGTCGTTATGTATGACTGTCCATAGAAAGTGATAGAAGTGGAACACCTGTTGGCCAGAATAGCAAACTGCAGTGTATCGTAGAAAAAACAAGTTTCAGCTGTAATTACATTTGAATGAAAAACCTCCTAGGTAGGAACACCTTTGTTATATATGCCAAAAAAGCCTTATAACATATCTTATTTGTATTAAAAAAGTGTATGACTCTATTAACCTCTTAGTAACATAGTAAGCTAGTTGATGAGGCTGAAAAAGTACACGTGTTCATGAATTTCAGCCCTTGTCATATCACCTTGTTGATCCAGAGGAAGGTGAAAAACAAACAAACACTGAAGCCATTTCTAATTAAGTTCGCAGTGGGTTAAAAAAATTCCTTCCTGGCTCCAAATGGCAGTCACATATTTCCCTATATCAACATCCTATCTTATTTGAAGCTAACCTCTTAATGACCGGAGTGGCGTGTAACACATTGATTCACAATGCATTCTGTAACCCGACTGATCCTTAAACGATTAAAGAGATAGTGATACTTGAAAATAATTTTATTTTATGTAGTAGCCCTTAAAAAACCTTAACAATGATATAAGTGTTATCTCCCAAACCTGCATGGTTTGGGAGATATTAGCAAGCAACTTTTCCCCTGGAGTGACGTCACTGCTCTAGCTCTCAGATTTGAAATCCAGTCCGCAAACCGTCTGCAGCTCTCCAGAAGTGCCGAGATCCCGATCTTTAAAAAGAATTTCTCCATTGGAATGGTCTACAAAGTGTTGGGTTTTTTCTCCTCCCCCTCCATTGCCATTCAGTACCGGGTCCCTCCCCGCCCCCTGTGAGTCTCTTCTGGATCCGTTAGTGTATCACGATCTTCGTCAGAACACGTCCATAGCGCGCTTACGGCTCCACGTGGATCTGTTACCAAACATCTGGAAACTGCTACCATGTTTCTATTTTGACCGGATACATTGTGCAAGAAACTGAGAGCGCATTACATATCCAACTTTGTGAGACTTGGAGACAAACGGACACTGAACGAGGATACAGAATACACAAACCAGAGGACACAGTTACGTGGCAGTATAGGGGTTGGGACCCCTGAGACGCTTCAAGCACAAGATGTGCAGTCTGTAAGTGCAATGGGAGAGGGGGGGGTTTCCATTCCATTTTATTCTGAATTTTATTCTAAATTTTATTTTTGTACTTCATTTTGCATATATTTTTACGATCATATCCTTATTTATTTTATTTATTTTTAATATTATACATATTTACTAATAAATACTACACTTAGAGAAGACCTTCTGTTCTCTCTCTTTTTCTTGTTGTTGCGCTCTTTTTTCTAGTTTTTTCGATTTCTATCTGAGGTCTACAAAGTGTGCTTGCAAACCAGGCACACTTTGTAGACAGTTCCAATGAAGTAGTTACTTTTAAAGATCTTGATCTCGGCACTGCTAAAGAGCTGCTGGCTGATCTATGGACCGGATTCCAAATCTGTCCACTAGATGGCAGACATGGCTAAAACAGCCTGGAAAAGGGAACTTTACTTTACTTTACTTGCTAATATCTCCCAAACCATAAAGGTTTGGGATATAAGACATATTATTTTTAATGTTTTTTTAAGGGCTACAATATAAAATACAATTATTTTCAAGTATTACTATCCCTTTAAATGAGAAGTAAATGGTGGGGCAATTCCTGAGCAAACTGATTAATTGCACCATAAGAAACAAGGAAAGATTCCCATACGTTGGAATTTTGAATGCTTTGCAATACATCAGAGACCTCACTCACATTCCAGAAGTTAACCCTTTAAGTGTCAGGGAGGTATCCAAGGTATTGCGTTGCACTGCGTCGGATACCTCCGTGGCATTCAAAGGGTTAAAGGCCCATTTCGAACACTATCATTGTTTAACCCCTTGCTTTTTAATGAGGATTCCAAGGCATTTTGTGATCTCTCTCTCAAATCCAAAGGGAAATGACAGACTGGGTTGGAAAACCTACACTACTCAGTGATTAGAGACAAGAGATTGATTCCTCCAGACTGCAAATACCAGCTAATAAAAATAAACACACAATAACCACTGGCAACAATAACTAAAATCAGCCTGATCTAGCACATTGATCCTGGTTGTGAAACGCCAGATGGAGAAAACTATACCATACGCTGGGATAGAGGGTTTTTTCTTTTCTTTTTTTTTTTTTTGCAGTTCTAGCCAGTAAATTGAATTGTATTTTCACTCTCCTCTACTCTCCTGCACATATGGGATATGTATATTAAATACATTATAATTACATAGAGCACTCTGTTTGTCACTCTTGTTAATGCTTAATGGGGGAACTATTCTCTAGGATTTACCTAGAAAGAGGCCAATTATAAAGCAGTCAAGTTTTGCTATACAATTACTGGGTGTAACAGAAGCACTAACCTAGGTAAAAGTCTGTCATACAGCAGTCAGGTGTATCTATATAATTACTGTGTGTAACAGAAGCACTTACCTATGTAGGAGTCCATCATACAGCAGTCAGGTGTATCTATATAATTACTGTGTGTAACAGAAGTACTTACCTAGGTAGGAGTCCATCACACAGCAGTCAGGTATATATCTATATAATTACTGTGTGTAACATAAGGACTTACCTAGGTAGGAGTCCATCATACAGCAGTCAGGTGTATCTATATAATTACTGTGTGTAACAGAAGCACTTACCTAGGTAGGAGTCCATCACACAGCAGTCAGGTGTATCTATATAATTACTGTGTGTAACAGAAGTACTTACCTAGGTAGGAGTCCATCACACAGCAGTCAGGTATATATCTATATAATTACTGTGTGTAACATAAGGACTTACCTAGGTAGGAGTGCATCATACAGCAGTCAGGTGTATCTATATAATTACTGTGTGTAACAGAAGCACTTACCTAGGTAAAAGTCTGTCATACAGCAGTCAGGTTTATCTATATAATTACTGTGTGTAACAGAAGTACTTACCTAGGTAGGAGTCCATCATACAGCAGTCAGGTGTATCTATATAATTACTGTGTGTAACAGAAGCACTTACCTAGGTAGGAGTCCATCATACAGCAGTCAGGTATATCTATATAATTACTGTGTATAACAGAAGCACTTACCTAGGTAGGAGTCCATCATACAGCAGTCAGGTGTATCTATATAATTACTGTGTATAACAGAAGTACTTACCTAGGGAGGAGTCCATCACACAGCAGTCAGGTGTATCTGTATAATTACTGTGTGTAACAGAAGCACTTACCTAGGTAGGAGTCCATCATACAGCAGTCAGGAGTATCTATATAATTAGTGTGTGTAACAGAAGCACTTACCTAGGTAGGAGTCCATCATACAGCAGTCAGGTGTATCAATATAATTACTAACAGAAGCACTTACCTAGGTAGGAGTCCATCATACAGCAGTCAGGTGTATCTATATAATTACTGTGTATAACAGAAGTACTTACCTAGGTAGGAGTCCATCATACAGCAGTCAGGTGTATCTATATATAATTACTGTGTGTAACAGAAGCACTTACCTAGGGAGGAGTCCATCATACTGCAGTCAGGTGTATCTATATAATTACTGTGTGTAACAGAAGCTCTTACCTAGGTATGAGTCCATCATACAGCAGTCAGGTGTATCTGTATAATTACTGTGTGTAACAGAAGCACTTACCTAGGTAGGAGTCCATCATACAGCAGTCAGGCTTATCTATATAATTACTGTGTGTAACAGAAGCACTTACCTAGGTAGGAGTCCATCACACAGCAGTCAGGTGTATCTATACAATTACTGTGTGTAACAGAAGGACTTACCTAGGTAGGAGTCCATCACACAGCAGTCAGGTGTATCTATATAATTACTGTGTGTAACAGAAGCACTAACCTAGGTAGGAGTCCATCATACAGCAGTCAGGCTTATCTATATAATTACTGTGTGTAACAGAAGCACTTACCTAGGTAGGAGTCCATCGTACAGCAGTCAGGTGTGTCTGTATAATTACTGTGTGTAACAGAAGCACTTACCTAGGTAGGAGTCCATCGTACAGCAGTCAGGTGTGTCTGTATAATTACTGTGTGTAACAGAAGCACTTACCTAGGTAGGAGTCCATCGTACAGCAGTCAGGTGTGTCTGTATAATTACTGTGTGTAACAGAAGCACTTACCTAGGTAGGAGTCCATCGTACAGCAGTCAGGTGTGTCTGTATAATTACTGTGTGTAACAGAAGCACTTACCTAGGTAGGAGTCCATCATACAGCAGTCAGGTGTATCTGTATAATTACTGTGTGTAACAGAAGCACTTACCTAGGTAGCAGTCCATCATACAGCAGTCAGGTGTATCTGTATAATTACTGTGTGTAACAGAAGCACTTACCTAGGTAGGAGTCCATCATACAGCAGTCAGGTGTATCTATATAATTACTGTGTGTAACAGAAGCACTTACCTAGGTAGGAATCCATCATACAGCAGTCAGGTGTGTGTATATATATATATATATATATATATATATATATATATATATATATATATATATATAATTACTGTGTGTAACAGAAGCACTTCCCTAGGTAGGACTCCATCATACAGCAGTCAGGTGTATCTGTATAATTACTGTGTGTAACAGAAGCAGTTACCTAGGTAGGAGTCCATCATACAGCAGTCAGGTGTATCTATATAATTACTGTGTGTAACAGAAGCACTTACCTAGGTAGGAGTCCATCATACAGCAGTCAGGTGTATCAATATAATTACTGTGTGTAACAGAAGCAGTTACCTAGGTAGGAGTCCATCATACAGCAGTCAGGTGTATCTATATAATTACTGTGTGTAACAGAAGCAGTTACCTAGGTAGGGGTCTATCATACAGCAGTCAGGTGTATCTATATAATGACTGTGGGTAACAGAAGTACTTACCTAGGTAGGAGTCCATTACACAGCAGTCAGGTATATCTATATAATTACTGTGTGTAACAGAAGTACTTACCTAGGTAGGAGTCCATCACACAGCAGTCAGGTGTATCTATATAATTACTGTGTGTAACAGAAGCACTTACCGAGGAAGGAGTCCATCATACAGCAGTCAGGTGTATCTATATAATTACTGTGTGTAACAGAAGCACTTACCTAGGTAGGAGTCCATCATATACCAGTCAGGTGTGTCTATATAATTACTGTGAGTAACAGAAAGTTTTATGTATGTAGGAGTTCAGAATACAGCTGCCAGTTATATCTGCATAATTAGTGTGTGAAACAGAAGGTCTTATTTAGGTATGAGTCCATCTTACAACAGTCAGATATAAGTACGTTCTTAGGTAGGAATCCAACATACAGCAGACATGTATATCTATATATTTATTGTGTGTAACAGAATTGTTAAGCTGAGTACCCCTAAGGCAACATAATCTTTGAAACAATTTTAACAGACTGTTAGGGACCTCCATTTTAAGTCAGTGAAGGTGACAGACCATGTATTTACGGTTTTGGAAGAAATATAATGCATTGTTAGCAGGCAACATAAACCTTTAAAAATTGTTAGCAGGTTGAGGACACAAACACAAGCCCAGGCAATGTGTTAACAGGCCTAGACTTGGGACAGTGAAGGGGAACAGTGAAAGAAACATCACCTGATTTATATCTTTTGGGGGATGGCTTCAGATTGTCCGCAAACTTTGCAAAGTGATGTTTTCATCCCTTTGCCCCTGACACTAAACACCGGCTTGTACAACTCCTTGAAAAATTATTGGGATATCCCAGAGGGGTCCAAAACATGAAAATTGGTTATTTAAAAGCTCGTTTTTTTTTTTTTGTTTTTTTTTAAATGAGGGCAATATGTGTTGCATGTTTCCCTTCTTTTCCCACAGGCATAGTATAAAAGGGGTGTCAGGTGTTGTAGCACGTCATTTCTGTATTTGTGAAAGAGGCACTATTTTGTAGCTAGTTAGGCTAGGCAAATAAATTAAAATTGGAGTATAGTTTAGGAAGTCTTGTAGGCAGGTGTCAATGTCTGAGAGAGGAAGACGATGGGAGAGTCGCAGAGTCAAGAGTAGTCTTTAGGAGAGCCGGGGACTCGACTGGTTGGTTGGAAACACTAGGGACTTACAACTCCAGGAGAGTAGTCGAGTTGGCTGGTTAGTCAGAGACACAAGAGGCTGTTGACTGCGGAAGAGTTGTCGAGCAGGCTGGTAGTCAGAGACACAGGAGGCTGTCGACTCCACTACCCTCAACCAGTCGGACGTTTGGAGGTGTCGACAAGACGCCAAGCACTACACCCTCGACTTGCTGGACAGGCAAGAGGTAGGGAGCAGTCGACCATCCACACCCTTGACTGGCCAGGGCAGTCACCAATGAAACCGGTAATGGCACCCGAGAGCCTGAGGTGTTGAGTCCAGACAACAAGGAATCAGATAGTCGAGAAAGCAGGACTCACAAGAAGGAAGAGTAGAGGCGAAGGTCTCAGAGGCAGCCGAAGCCTAGTTGAGTAGCAGCTGCAGGGACACTTGTTGCGCACAAGCACAGAATGAACCATGGTCAGGAAAGCCGGTGTCAAAGCCGAACCAGAAGTGAGGTACCAGGGGAACAATCAGAGTCATAGTCAAGAGGAAGCAGGGGTCAAGATTCAAGGAGTCGAAGGCAAAATCTGAAGACTGGAAACGTAGTCGGATAACAAGGCAGAAGTCGGAAAACGGGAATCACAAGCTCAGGAACACTGACAAGAATCTCTCAGGATCTCTGCGCAAAAATTGAGCAAGCCTAGGAGGTTGGCCCAGATAGAAAAAGGCCAAGCAGCCAATCGAGATGGTGGTAGGAGTAGTAACCTGAAAAGCGTGACAGCAGGGCATGATACTTTACTCATGATCCAAAAACATGCTATCTGTTGTCTGAGTAAGAATTATGTAAGCAGGGGGAAAAGTAGGATCACACCTAGGCACATCCTCAGTGAGATCCCACCTGAAGCACAACCATAGATCTGATTGGGAAACACTCCACCAAAATGTCAGAGGTACCACAACTAGCAGCAGCAGTAGTATTCCTAAAAGTTCCCAGGGCCATGGTGTACATCATAGAAGTGTTGTTGATGCTTCAGAGAGTGTGCCAAGATTGCCTTCTTCTGCTGCAGAAAAGTATGACACAGACTTTTGGTTTTGGAGATGACAAGAGTCATAGAGTGCCCACACATTCCGCTACCACCTCCAAAAGTCATGGTGTGTACTGCTACCCCTCACTTACTACTTTCTTAGAAAGAAGTAAAAACGTAAAAAATAAAGTACCCCTGAGGAATAACAAACTTGCCGAAAATTGGAGGTTGCCATGCTGCCCTTTTCTTTTGTTTAAAACAGAGGCTTTAAAGGACGGATGTCATGTGTTGCACCCTGCTGGAATATCTCAAGCTGTGGTTACACAAGCAGGAGGTTAGTGTCATGGGCAAAGGACAAAGTCAATTAGCATGCTAACAATTTTGTCAAGGCATATGTTTCTGTAGCACTCACATCTTTTACTTTCAGCTATTTAGTTCTCCACTTCAGCTCTCAGAAGAAGTAGTATTGCAGAGGGAAATGTTGCAGTCATAGCAAAAACAGGCAAAAAATTGAAAACTTCTCATGGGAAATTTATTAGCAGTGGTGAAAAAAGCAGAAATTTTATGTACTTTCTACGGGTGTGAATTTTTGCGGAAAAAGCTGGAAACAGATTTTTTTTTTAGCAAAAATTCCTGTGGGAAAATGTTTGGACTTTGTGCCCATCCCTAATTGTGAGTACCCTGGTGTTTGGTGGAGGTGTTGAGAATCTTAAAGGGGATGTGTCACCTATATAAAACTTAGGCTAAATAGTTAGGTTATATAGCTAATCTCACTAAAAGTGTGTTCTTTTTTTGTTTTAAAGCTTTATTTTGTCAAAATTTACATTATAAAGTCTGGGCTGTAGCTACTTCCGGACAGACTGCGGCTACGTACCTGCTCTGTAGCCGCAGTCCGTCATTCTGCCTCTACTCCACTCCCTTTATCCAGCCTCCTCCGATGACAGAGGCTTCTGTCTGTATGCTGGAGCGATCTCATTGGCTAGATATTGATCTCTGCCAATGAGACCGCTCCAGCTTACAAACAGAAATTGAGCATTGTGCAGTCTTTTCTGCACAATGAGATAGATTTCACTCTCACAACAAAAATAAAATAAAAATATAAATGAAAATAAAAATTAGAAAAAAAAATGGAAAATTCAAATTTATAAATAGATAACAAATAATAAAAAACAATTACTATAAACACAAAGAAGGAATCTGTATAACTTATAAAATATTTATTATTTGTATCTCTCTACTCTTGACACAAATATTGCTCTTATATCTTCTATATACAAACAGAGCTTGATTATATCAAATAAATCATAAAAAATACACTTACACTTGGAACAGAAAACTTGATACAAACATCACATGAACCCTCCTGGCCAGGAAAAAGAAATTCCAACTTAGTAACGCGTTTCACACCGTAGTGCTTTGTCAAGCTCGTAATTTGGAATATCACTGTAATGTTTGAATACAACAGCTATTTAAATATTATTTTGATCCTCCTTCATTGGTTACTGGGTGGACGTTGCACTTGAAGCGTTGGTGCTGATGGTGGCAACCGAGATGCTGATTGTATATTTTTTTAGGCATGTTTACTAGTCCAGGGTCAAAATTCCCAGTTGATCTCTCAAAGAGTTTATAAATATGCATATTGTTCCTTTTCAGTGGTGGAAGATTAATCCTTTGAGTGTCAGAGGGGTATGCAACGCATTGCAAAGCAATGCGTTGCATACCCCTCAGGCACTCAAAAGGTTACGCTTTTTTCCTTTCAGTTAATTCAGTAAATGGGGGTTAATATGAGGAGGTGCTAGCGTTTCTTTAAATGAATATCAGCCCCTAAGCCTCTGATCTAGACTTCCATTTGCAGGGATGTTGATTTATTATGTGAAGACAACATTAAAGCTGTAAATAATGAAAAAAAAACATCAGCCTTCCCTTCTCTTTCTTTTTAAAGCTGCCCTGCATGACTTCCTAAGCATTATAATGAACTGTGTCTGTGTTCCTCAGAATAACATAATCCATTAGCATCTCTCAAACACTAGAACTCATGGATATGAATACAACGTGCTTAGAAGGTCTGCTTCATGACTCAGCATTTGTGATGTAGGTAATTAAAGGATAGCCTGGGGGTGATTGTGCTTTATGAGGTAATAACCATTTGCAGCTAAATCTACACTGTGGGTGAATGCGGCAATAATTCCAAACTCAGAAGAAGAAAATCACAATGCTGCAGTTATTTGGTTGAGATTTATCCCTTAAAGGAGTAGTAACATCTAATTTGTAGGGGAAAAAAATATATACATACATATATATAAGATGGAGAATGGGCAGCACTCACGATAATATATGATAAATGCCAGGGTGCATGATAGGTAATTTTCAATATTTTGTCAAAAATCAGCACTCACAGGTCTTTTAATGAAACTTTAAATGAGCTTTATTTTGATCGACATTTCGATCCCCGTCTGGGATCTTTATCAAGCTCCCAGACGGGGATCGAAACGTTGATCAAAATAAAGCTCATTTAAGTTTCATTAAAAGACCTGTGAGTGCTGATTTTTGACAAAACATATATATATATATATATATATATATATATATATATATCCTGTAGGTTTTATCCTCCTGTGTAAAACAAGGCTACACACACTGCTGAGAGGTGCTTTATTAAAAAGTTATTGCGGCTCAAACTTTAATTTTTTTAGGTGCAGTATTGCACTGGCCTGAAATTTTACAGTGGCACTCTTGCAACACCATTCCATGGAGATTTATGGTCAACTGACCAGAGCTGTCCATAGGATGGAGTAGCAACAGCATCACTGTACAATTTTAGGACATTGCAATATTGCACCTAAAAAAAATTAAAGTTTGAGGTGTGATAATTTTGAATAAAACACCTCTCAGCAATGGGAGTACCCTTGTTTTACTCAGGAGGATAAACCCTGGTATATATATATATATATATATATACACAGGTATGTAAGAAGCACTTACACTTGATGGGTGCTGAAAGGGATAGTAATGTCAGAAAAAAAGTATTAACTTTATGGTACATATAATTAAAAGAGAATACTTGTACTTATTTGTATCTCTCAGACCGTTATGGTTTGAGAGATTTAGGAAAATAAAGTTCTCTGGTCCCTCCCCTTTCTGCTTGACGAGCTGTAAAGCTGTCAGAAGCAGATTCTGGTCACTTGACCAGATGTGGCTCTTCAGCTGCTCCGATATAACGATATGTAAAGATAAATACTTAATTTGGAATGGTCTACAAAGTATGCCTGGCTTGCAAGTAGACTGTTCCAATGAAATACTTTATTTATTTCTAAATAGTGTGATTTCAGCTCTGCTAAGAGCCTCTGTCTGGTCAAATGACTGCAATCTGCAGATGTCAGATAGATGGCAGACTTGAGTAAAACAGCCAGGAAAAGGTAACTTTAGCAAGTTATATCTCTCAAACCATAAAGGTTTGAGAGATAAGAATTACATTGATGTTAACCTTTTTTTAATGTCTACAATACTAAATCAACTTAAAATTAACCATTACTATCCCTTGAACTTCTTGCCAGGGAAATGTTCATACTGTAGATTGAAGAAAGCAGTCTCAGGACTCCAGGAAGTGTGACAAAAGAGCAAAGATTTATTCTCAGATCATTGTTTTGGTTAACAACTTGTAACCTTCAGAAGGTGATGTCTACTCCAGAAACTGGGCGGAATTCATGAATACGATTCACTCAAAAACAAGGGATGGATTCGATTTTCTAGTCCTATGCCTGCCTGACGACAGTTTACTAAGCTGCTATGTTTCTGGGCTGAACCCCTTAGTGACCAATTTGATGTCAGTCGGCGAACCGTCGCTCATGACACCCCATGACATGCCAGTACCATCATGGGTCCTTAAAGGGTTAAGGACCGGTGTCGGTCCTAACACATCACATACTTTTTACTTACATAACCCCTGTGGGATAGCTGTAAGTAAAAACGGGTCTGAAATTGATCTCTTCAAGAACGGAGCGGTCTCTCCCAGACCCTGATTCGGCATGCCGGTACATGTCACAGGTCACGTGTGCCGGCGCGCCGACAACGATCAAAGCGGTCCTTCAGGGACGGTAACTTCCCTGGACCACTGGTCATTAAGGGGTTAAAATCTTTTACAGGAAACCACTATTGGTATTACGTATATTTTATTTAAAATGTGTGATTTGTTATGAAATGAACCACACCGTGGACTGAAAGAGACAGACATGCAACGGAAAAATATTACCATCCCCACCGGACTGAACCAGCCTTAAAGGAGAAGTTAATATCTCACTGCATAAAAAATGCCCCCAAATTTTACTAATCGATCTGCAACTCTGAACTGAAACAATTTTGTTCATTTGCTAATACTAATGTTTTTACTCAAAGAAATCACATCATAATACCAATATCAACAGCACACTGCATTCGCTGTTCGTAGCATGCATACAAATTGTTATCATTAAAGTCACAAAACTACCATCAGACACTTCTTGAAAATGATTGCCTATCTGCAGCCTGTGATTCAGAAGTAAGGTGGATAATGCAGCACGTTCTTACTATAGGATTTCTGGTGTTTCATTATTCCATTTCTATAAGGTGTACAAACAGAGTGCTTTAATGGAACAGCTTTTTTACGCACTAGAAATTGTATGCTGTGCAACGTAGCCACAATTGGAGCTTGCACAAAGGACAAACTCAATAGGAAGAGAGGGGAAATTTGAATACAACTTGATCACGCTCCCTGATGATCACTGTAATTGATTTGCGGGATGTAGCGAGACTCTTGTTAACCTCATTTTAGAGGTTTTTTTTTTTTTACTTTATATACCCAAAACATGTAAAGGCTTTGAAAACGAAAGAATGTGTATGATAATTGACTTTCAAATTTGTTCTATTCAATGGATATTTAAACGGTTTTGACATGTTTAACAGGTGACGATAGTTTCTGCTGTGAGAAAAGATTGGCTGTGTTTTGACATTTGAAAGTGGAAGATAACGTTCAGATGATTGATCTCGGGATGGAGTCATGATTCCATTGAATGGCTGTAAATTTTATTCCAAGAAAAAGAGAAATGGTAATGAATCTGGATGTGTTAATGACCATGTCCTCAATCCGATGTGCCAAGTAGAAACGGAGCAGTTCTGAAACAAATCAGCTGCACCACGGGGAGCAAATAAAATACCTCATTGCGTTAAGGGGTGCTATTAACCATTTGAATGTTAGAGAGTGCTCCAGTGCAATACACTGTAGACCTCTCTAGAATTCATTGAGATTCTTGACTTTAAAGGAGCAGTGAATCTTAATGAACAAGTCCTTGGGAAGCTTATCCCTGATACTCTTAACTCTATCCTATATACTAATTCCCTAGAATGTTTGTCAGAAGCCGTCATGAGCAGTAGAGACTGCCCGAATGCACAGAATGCTAGGAGCATGGAATGCTGGGAGCACAGAATGCTGGGAGCACGGAATGCTGGGAGCACAGAATTCTGAGAGCACAGAATGCTGGGAGCACGGAATGCTGGGAGAACGGAATGCTGGGAGGTGTAGGAGTGCTAGGAGCACAGAATGCAGGGAGAACGGAATGCTGGGAGCACAGAATTCTGAGAGCAAGGAATGCTGGGAGAACGGAATGCTGGGAGGTGTAGGAGTGCTAGGAGCACAGAATGCAGGGAGAATGGAATGTTGGGAGATGTAGGAATGCTGGGAGTTCTGTGCTGGGAGCATTCTGTGCTTTCGGGCAGTCTCTACAATGCATGACTGCGTCGGTGGCAGGACGCAGAGCAGGACCGGCCTCTGAACACTTGGAATACCAGGGGGGTACGCAAAGTATTGCAAAGCAATGCGTTGCATACCCCTCTGGCCCTCAAAGGGTTAACATTACCCAGACCTTGGCCCATGTACACAGGCTTTTACACTAGTAAGTGACAGGACCATGATCAGTAAACTTGCGTTAAGGACCAGTGATGGTTTTGGCACATCGTAGAATTCAAGGGGCACCTGTGCGGCTGCATGCTGTTCGGGGACCCCTGAATCCATTAGGAAAAAAAAATGCCCTGTGATCCTTAACTGTCGTTAAGGGGTTAAGCAGGACAGGCAGTACCCGTGTATGCGTCCCAGCAGGGAAGGGCTGGCAACATGTGGCCTGGGGGGGCAAACACAATGAAGTGGTCCATTTCTACCATTGTTTGATCCGACTGTCTCAGCCCACCCCTTTTTGTTAATTTTGAAATTGGCGTTAATGTTGTGAAATAAGGTGAATGATACCACAGAGCTTAGAGTTGAAATGGAGCTACACTAGTGATACTACAGAGCTTACAAATTAAGTAAAGCTACACTATTGATACCATAGAGCTTACAAGGGAAAGGGGTTATGATCCTGCTTTAGACCCATTTGGATTGTCGCTCTATGGTGTCACTTGTGTAGCTCCATTTCAATTATAAGCTCTCTGGTATCACAAGTATAGATAGATTTACAGCAGCAAGTGAGAAATTGAGTGAGGCAGTGGCCCACCAGCCTAGAAATATGACCGGCCCTGGGGGCAATTGCCCCCCCTGACCCCAAGGCCAGCCCTCCGCTGGGACCCAGCCAAGCCTGGGGGGTACCTCCTCATTCAGACATGGAGGTCCCCACAGTCCCATGATACAGAAGCGGAGGCAGTGTTATAGGGATACCCAGATGACCAGATTGACCCATGATGTTTTTGCTGGGCACCTGTTTTAAATATATTCTGTAGATAGCATCACAGAAAAATGAAGCACACCACAGCCATGATGTCCTCCATTTCATATCATACCATATGGTGGAGCACTTCCACTTACTCTTTCTTTATATATATTACTGGGGTTGAATGTGTGAATATGTGGGGTGTGGGGGGGCCCGGCTGTATGTTTGTACTCGGCCCCAAGATTTAGAATGGCAGCCCCACTCATAAGTGGCCCCACAAATCTTAAAAATATACACAGATCGTTTTTGATAGTTTCACTTTTCTCTGAATTTCTGCGGGTCCAGTAAATTAAGCTGGTCTCCTCCTTGCCCTGCCCCTTTCTTCCACTGAACCTCCTGTTGATGAATGAAAGGCTTATTGGGGGAACAGCAACAGTTGAGAGAAATAAGTGGGATTTCAGCAAATGATACCACCAGATGAGTACAAATTGTGAGAGAGGGATCTACCAAGCTTCACATGTTGCTATTAAAACAGGTAAACTGTATTTCACATGTCTATATTATTAAGAAAAGTGAAGAAAAAAATGAAAAATTCACATTTGTTTTATTTACTTTACCTTACTTTGCTTATGTTTGTACTAGGAGGCATTACCCCATAAATCGAGTTTGTGTTTCCCTCAGTGAACGCGACTTGACTTCAGTTTGTTCCTCTCTCTACAGTCTAAGTGCAGCTTCCTCTCTAAGTGACTAATTTAACCCTTTGTGTACCAGAGGGGTATCCAAACCATTGCTTCACAAAGGGTTGGATACACCTCTGGCACTCTAAGTGTTAATAAAGAGACCTAGAGAGCATCTGGGACAAGCTATTTGCAACCTTATGGGGCAAATATACCACACATTGCACATCCCATTTTGCAATGCATTGCACATCCCATCTGGTCCTCAGTGGGTTAAATTAGACTTTTAACCCCTTGAATGCAATGCCCTGTGTCATTCAGCTGGTTAACCCTTTGAGTGCCAGAGGGGTGCCCAACGCAAATGCGTTGGGCACCCCCTCTGGAACTCAAAGGGTTAAAATCTTATTTTAAAACAATAAAAGGTGCAGCTGGTTTGCCCTACAATTTCTCCAGTTTTTCTAGTTCCCGTATCTGTTGTCCCACCTGCATGACCCTCTGTCAACAGATGGATACCACGTGATCTGACAGCAGTTCACACTGACTCAAGCTGAAGCGGTGATATGCCTCTCTAAGGGATCGTGTGTGTTCATTAGAAAATCCCTTATTCTACCTGTGTTATCATTTGCATTTCTTCCCATCTACCTTTCACCTGCCATCCCACACATTGTTACCAACAACTTTTCATCCTGTCAGATAAGAATCACTTTGGGATATGTCCCAGTCTCCAAAGCCACCATTGATAGACCATAAATAAAGCAGTGCAGATTATTATAATCTGAAAGCGCACTTCGTATTACAGAGGAAAACATGATTTCACATTGGTGACAGAAATGTTGCAGTTCACTGGTATATCTCTACCATCCATGTTCTTTAACTTGCCTTTTGCTGACAATACGTACCGTTTTAAATGGGACAGGACCATTTTTATCATATTTCCAGACTGTCCCATCTTTTTAATATAAATGTCAATTTTGTCCCGTTTTACTATAACATATATAGTTTTTAATTTTTTGTAAAAAACTGAACGCGGCTTGTTTATTTCTCATAAGATAAAATAAATCGGAACTTCCTTTCGTCACACCAGTGGTTTTACTGTGTTTACTGTACACATTGCTTACCATAGAGTCTTAACCCCTTAACGACCCATGACGTGCCAGGACCATTATGGGTAGATATGACTTAACCCCTTAGTGACGGCCGCGTGCAGACGCGGCCGTCACTTAACGCCCGTCTAACATTTTTTTTTTTTGTCTCAGAAGAATCCGGAGTCCCCGAACGGCGTGCAGCCGCGTGGGGATCCGGATTTCCTGGACGTACATGTACGTCCTCTGTCACTAAGTGACACCCACAGAGGACGTACATGTACGTCCATTGTCGCGAAGGGGTTAAAGACCCATTATGGTCCTGGTATGTCATGGGATAAATGATAGCAGAGCGCCTCTGTGCACGCTGCTATCATTAATTCCCGGTTGAGACTAGACGCTCCGGGACCGGGGCATTCGGTCTCAGCCACTTTCACAAGTGCCGGGTCATGTTCTACACTGCCTCTAGTGTCTCTTCTCAGCCGTCTGTCCCTTGCTATCAAAGTAAGGGACAGAGAAGCAGAGAGGAGACACCTAGTGGACAAATAAAATGCAGCAGCTAGGGGTACTTACCCCTTCACTGCTGTGCTGGAGGCTGGATAAATGCAGGTCCATTTTTGACCTGCTAAAATTAACTTTTTTTTTTTGTTTGTTTGTTTTTTTAAAAAGACACATTTTTTTTTAACAAAAATGTTATTTAAATAAAAAAAACATGTCAATAACCAAAATAGGATGTGTGATTGTTGTGGAGCCATGTAATATATTTATACACACCGACAAATGTCATCAATAAAAAAGTGGGAAATTAGGGTGGGAAAAAGGGACATGGGGATTTGCATCCAGGGGGGACAGTGACCACTTAAAACTGCCCATTTTGTAAGTATGAAAACAGTATATAATTTTCACGGGTAAAATAAAGTACTTAGAGGGAAAAAACTGTTGAACAAAGACATAGTCAAAAAGGTCAGAATTGCTCCGGTCCTTAAGTGAAATCAACCTCAGATTTTCCCGGTCATTAAGGGTTATGTCTCGAGTGACTTATAACTTTCTAACACTCTCAAGTCTATGGTAAATTACCATAGAGTCTCTTAGACAGTGATATGGCGACAAGTCATAAGACTCTATGGTAATCAATGCATACAGTAAACATAGTAAAACCACTAATGTAAGTGACAAAGAAAGGACGTTCCGATTTACTTCAGGGGCAGACTTTTTGGCCAGAGAGAGAGAGAGAGAACACCGCTAGTAAGAGACGGAGCAAACGCGTTCTCGCTGCTTTCAGTTTACTACGATCGGACTCGGAGTGACAGAGTCCCACTGTCCGTCTGTTCCACAGCCTATCCCATTTTTGTTTGAAGGAAATATGGTTAGCCTAGCCTTTCACCTGCTATCATGTCTCAGGGGGTGAGTCCGGCTGACAGCAAGACCATGTGAGCATCCACCAAATATTATTGGCTGATACTCCCATACTGGAGCATGTAATGAGCATCTCAACCTCCAATGTTGTCCTTGTGAAGGGGCGGGAGGGGGATACTTTATCATTCCATTACTCTTGAACTACAACTCTGACAGTATTGAAATAACACTCTCCAAAGTCCAAATACTATGATGATTAATTAGAGCTGCTTTTATTAGGAAACATTACTATCCCTTTAACTCTTTCTCTATGGCTCTCCATAGTAAGTGACAGAAACGCTGCCAAATACAAACCACAACAGAAAACAGTTGTTTCATTAAACAAATTCAGTTGGAGTAAGTTTTGAATAAAGCATCTCCCAGTAGGATTATCCTTCTATTGATCAGCAGAACAACATTATAATAACTACATTTTTACATGAAACATAAGTGATCCTTTAAAATGTTTTCCCATTGTTAAAAAAACAGTAGAGTCCCAAATCCCACCAGTGCCATACTCAGTGATATATTGTTTGTAATTAAGTACTCGAAAAAAAAATTAATAAAACAACCCTTCTTCTTTCCTCCTGCTGCAACTGCTGACAGCAAGAGAAAGAGGGAGCAAGAAATCGTTCACTAGCCGGTATAGCCCTGTGGCTTCCCAGACAGGGCTGACACTGCTGTGAGCTGTCAGGCTGCAAAATACGATACCCAGCGGAGAAAAGGAACGAAGACAGAAAGAGATCCTTCTTCTCGCCTGTTGTTATGAAAATGACTATCGATGCCGCATAAGTCTTAAAAGCACACCCATCCCCCCGAGGCAGGCTCTCTTTTTCTCTCCCGTATTTCATTTACTTATCCTGCCGACATAACTTAAAACAAAATCAAGATCCAAAACAGTTTTTGATGAGGGAATATCATAGGTAGCAAATGCTCATTCCAATTCTGCACTCAGAATAATGAAAATCAATTAGTGAATGTTCAGACACCGCAACAGAGAGAACCGTACATTCACTTTTGCAGAGTGAGAAAACTGTGCTATAGGAGGACATGTAAACACTGTTTGTTGATCTAAATGGTATTTTTTAACTCCTTGAATGCTAAAGACGTCTCCGCAATGCATTGGATTCCTTTTTAGCATTCAAGGAGTCAAAAAAAAATCCCACATTAATTGCTGACATCGAATTACTGCATCAAAGCAGAAGGATCAACAGTTATGTGACACAGAAGTGGTAGATTCACTGCAAGCACACTTTGTAGACCATTCCAATGAAGTATTGTTTTTTTTTTTTATCTCGCGATCCCGGCTCTGCTGAAGAGCCTCCGCCGCTCCTGGGACCAGGATCTCCTGCACTACGATTGAGCTCTGACGTCAGGGAAAGGGGACGGAGGGGGGAACTTTGTAATTGAATATCGCCCAAACCATAAAGGTCTGAGAGATAAAGATGGTCTCAATTACTTTTGAATAGCTACAATATTAAATTAAGTTTTAACGATCCATTACTATCCCTTTAATATTGCAAAATCTCTCATTCCCCTAGACTGGAGGAAACAAGACCAACCTCTCATCTCCCTTTGGCTTATTACAGTAGATACGTACTTACAAGCGGAAAAATGTTATTCCCTTTCCACCAATACCTTGCCACTTTATTTTCTCAAATGGTCAAAATGGCTGAAACATCTTCCTATTAGCTCTCAACCCTTTAAGTGCCAGAGGGGTATGGAATGCATTGCAAAGCAATGCGTTCTGTACCCCTCTGGTACTCAAAGGGTTAACGTTCTACTTTATTTTTTTTTTTTCTACTATATGTCTTCTCTACTGGTCCTTAAGGGGATAGTAATGTTTCATAATAAAAGCAGCTCTATTTAATCATCATAGTATTTGGACTTTGGAGAGTGTTATTTCAGTTCTGTCAGAGTTGTAGTTCAAGAGTAATTCAATGACAAAATATCCCCCTCCCGCCCATTTTACTGATGTAACACTGCTCAGCCAGATCAGAAGGGAGGTGCCCTGGTAGATTGCAGAGAGGGACAATCTTCAATTAAGATAAGGGAAAAACCTGAAAAACTTGTCAAGGGGGGCAGGGCTTTCATTGTTCTCATAGGAAGAAGATTGTCCCCTGCTATTATCTGTCTGGTCTATGGACTGCATTCCACATCTGAGAAGAGATGGCTTACACTAGGTAAAAGGGGCGGGAGGGGAACTTTGCTTGTGAATATCTCTCAAACCATAAAGAGATAAAGAGAGATAAGACTTTCATCGTTCATGTTTTTTTAATGCCTACAAAATAAAATAAAGATAAAACAAAGTATTACTATCCCTTTAACACAGTGATAAAGCAGAAATACCTTCTCCAATGATATCACTTCTCCATTTCCTATGTTATTCTATGACACCTATGAACTAATATCTCCCAGACTTTAGTGATCTTAGTGCTCTATAGAATAACATAGGAACTGGAGAGTTCATCACACTGGAGAGCCATCTCTGCTATATCACCACCTTATCACACCTAAGTGCATCTCTCCCAGGATTCCAGCATGTTATCTCCCCAAATTTTAAGCTGTTGCATGATAAGAAAACAAAGCTTCCCTAGCAGAGATGTGTTTGATTTCATGTCCCCAACCAGAAAAAAAATGTTCCTTGTCCTCTACAGATTGTACATTTACACCAAGGGAATTGTATTATCCTGTACTGTGTTTGTGGATACAGGCTTGTGAGTCTATGGTTCTTGACTTTCTGTAAAAATAATTACATATCGTATAGTTTTACAGTAGGACTTCTGGACATAACTGTGTACACTGTGTCCTGCCCGAGGGACTGAGCAGCATTGCTCCATAATGCACTGTAAAAGGTTTCCACTGAAAGAGAATTATATATACGTACTGAGAAATGCACACACACAACAAAGTATATATATTAAAAGAACAGTAAACATTTATATTAAAATAATAATTATAATGTAGTATGTCTCTCTCTCTCTCTCTCTCTCTCTCTCTCTCTCTCTCTCATATCTTGCTATGTATGTATGTATGTATCTATCTCATATCTTTCTATGTATGTATGTATGTATGTATCTATGCATCTATCTCTCTATCTCATATCTATGTATCTGTCTGTCTATGTATCTATCTATCTATCTATCTATCTATCTATCTATCTATCTATCTATCTCATATCTATCTATCTATCTCTCTCTCTCTCTCATATCTATGTATCTATCTATGTATCTATCTATCTATCTATCTATCTATCTATCTATCTCATATCTATCTATCTATCTATCTATCTATCTATCTATCTATCTATCTCTCTCTCTCTCTCTCTCTCTCATATCTTGCTATGTATGTATGTATGTATCTATCTCATATCTTTCTATGTATGTATGTATGTATCTATGCATCTATCTCTCTATCTCATATCTATGTATCTGTCTGTCTATGTATCTATCTATCTATCTATCTATCTATCTATCTATCTATCTATCCTCATATCTATCTATCTATCTATCTATCTATCTATCTATCTATCTATCCCATATCTATCTATCTATCTATCTATCTATCTATCTATCTATCTATCTCATATCTATCTATCCTCATATCTATCTATCTATCTATCTATCTATCTATCTATCCCATATCTATCTATCTATCTATCTATCTATCTATCTATCCCATATCTATCTATCTATCTATCTATCTATCTATCTATCTATCTATCTCATATCTATCTATCTCTCTATCTATCTATCTATCTATCTATATATTTATCTATCTATCTATCTATCTCATATCTATCTATCTCATATCTATCTATCTATCTATCTATCTATCTATAAACCTTGAATTGAGAAGCTCTCTCTCTCTCTCTGTAATTCTTTTTCAGCTGAGTAAACAAGAAACTTTCATGTTAAGAGATATGTCATTCAAAAGTTATTGCAGCTTACTCTTTCTGTTATTGGACTGCAATTTTCTGTTGTGGTCACCAGGTGGTGTTCTTTGCATCACTTAAAAGCCAATTATCACATTTTACTAATTGTGCTCCAGTAAAAGCGTTGGATTGCATTGTGCAGCTCCAAAAAAGTCCCTATGAACCATTTGATGAGTCAGAATACTGCCTGGCTGGAACACAACCCAGAATTATACGGTTTTCTGCCCCAAATTCAGAGACAAGTGTACATTTCCCATAGACCCACTATCTCACAGTTTCAAGTAAGATACAGAGGGTCCCTGTGGACCTTCATTACACTGGACAGGAAACTGAATTCCAGTCTCACAGTTCCATATCTGACCATGGTGGTGTACCTGAGGTCTCACTACTGACGCCCATTTTCTTCCATCATTGATCCACCAGGGCTCACAATGCAGCCCAGCGTTATTGACACACCGTCTTCCAGGAGAGCAGATCTACCAATAGGGCCCTTTACATCCCTATGAGTCCCGTGCAGCAACATGGGCAAATGGGATCCAAAAATAGACCCAAGATGCTCCCCCACTTTGTGTTTCATCATGCAGGTCAGTTTCCTGTTCCACATGACACAGATCCCTAGAAACCCCTGTATCAGGATAGAAAAGCTTGACATGAGATCTATAAACAATGCACACACAAACCTGGAGTTTAGTGTTGAGAGGTTTTTTTGTGAAAGTATTTTACCAGGAATAATTCATTGTGATTGTCATTTGTTTTCAAGTACATCTTGGATACATTTCATTGACCTCAGTATGGTGAAAGGCTGAGCTGATCGTGCCGGGACTAGAACCTGCGATCTTGTGGTTTGAACAGATTTTATAGCTGGTGCATTAACCAACTGAGCCGTCTCACTGGCTTATAGACGAGTTAATTCAGACCTACAGATATATAGATGAAGATATACTGATACTTTTATTTACAGGTGTCAGTTTCTGTCAGTGCAGCAGGGAGCCTTATTAGCATATGGTCCGGCACTCAGAAATTACACACATGCTGCAGTTTGAGAAAACATGATTCACAGGCAGGTTTTGTTTTTTATTTTAAAATGTTATTGTGATTACATAACAAAATGAAAAGAACAGTCAATATAGTAAATTTGAGAGCATGTTACAAGCAATTTAGAAGCAATGTGCTTTGAAAGTGCTGTTAATAATGTTTCACAAAAACAGCAGCTCCAATTAATCTTCATAGTATTTGGACCATGGAGAGTGTTATTTCAGTACTATTAGAGTTATAGTTCAAGAGTAATTGAATGATAAAGTATCCCCCTCCTGCACCTTTTACCTAGTGTAAGCCACCTCCCCTCAGATGTGGATCCTGGGATCAGATAGGTCACAGCAAGGGACAGTCTTCTTACTGTGAACATAAGGAATCATCCACATGGTCAACCATTAAGACTACAGCAAAGGTGCTTTCGACTAAAAGGGTTCTTTACAATAAGGGTGGTAAAGCTATGGAATTCTTTGCCTTGGGATGTTGTACTTACAGATAATGCAACTGCTTTCAAAAAAGCAATGGATGCCTATCTAGCACAGAACAATATTGAAAATGATGACAGTTGGCTTCAATGCAAATTGGATATTCATCCAGGGAAATATCTGACTGCCATTTGCAGTAATGAAGGATTTTTTTTACCCACTTGGGGCTAAATTGGAAATGGCTTCAGAGTGCTTATTTTGCCTTCCTCTGGATCAAAAGGGGTGTTTTTGGCATGGGCTGGCATGTCTTTTTTTCAACATCATCAGCTGTGTTACTATGTAAGGAAATTAATATAATAATTATAAAAAATAATCTAATTAATCATCATAGTATTTGGACTTTGGAGAGTGTTATTTCTATTCTGTCAGAGTTGTAGTTCCAGAGTAATTCAATGACAAAGTATCCCCCTCCCGCCCCTTTTACTGATGTAACACTGCTCAGCCAGATCAGAAGGGAGGTGCTCAGGTAGACTGCAGAGAGGGACAATCTTCAATTAAGATAAGGGAAAAAGCTGAAAAATGTGTCAAGGGGGGCAGGGCTTTCATTGTTCTCGTAGGAAGAAGATTGTCCCCTGCTGTTATGTGTCTGGTCTATGGACTGCATTCCACATCTGAGAAGAGATGGCTTACACTAGGTAAAAGGGGCGGGAGGGGAAACTTTACTTGTGAATATCTCTCAAACCATAAAGGTTTGAGAGATAAGACTTATATTGTTCTTCATGTTTTTTTAATGCCTACAAAATAAAATAAAGATAAAACAAAGTATTACTATCCCTTTAAACAAACAGGGATGATTTTGCCAAGTTTTATTTTAGTAAATCAATAAACAGTTCTCGGAGTACTTTATTTGAAAATGTAAATTATTATACAAAAATAAAAATGATAATAATATATTTATGAGTAGATATCCCAAGAATAATCTAAGAGAACACTCTTATATTTAATGCAGTTTTTTGGAATACTATGCTAACTTACAATCCATAAATATTTAATATTGATGGTACTTAAAGATGTGAATTTTGATAAATCTGAGCACAAATTTCATCAATGTTTGTTCACATAAATTATGTATTATCATATAGAATGTTACATTGTTGCAACTACTAAAAAAAATTGGTATTAAACATTTTAAATTCAAGTTTTCATGGAATTCACTCAAATTCAGTGTCAGGAAACAGCAACACAAAAGGAGTATATTTGAGATTGCAATATTTCGGACACTTCTCTGGCACTCAGAGGGTCAATTGTATTAAATTATGCAAATTCATTTTACGTCACTTTCTACTTTTTTTATCAATTACAATTATTAAAAACCTAAACAAATCTGAATGGGAATTAAATGATTGAACTTTATGTATTTATGTATGCATTTTTTTATTTATTTATGAATTTAAATTTTTTACAAAGGAATGAAAATCCAAAATTAAAACAAACAAAGTGATATTTGATATAAAGTATAATTGAAGCAGATTATTTTTGTAATCTCTAGTGGTATAGCATATTTACGAAGATCCATAAACATGGTTCTAATTTTAATGGAAAATCATACTGCATGTTAGCATTTTAATCAGTGAAGACCTGCAGTGTGCTTAGTTCATAAAATGGTCAACTATGGTATACTTATCCATCATTCTATTTGTAATTAGTGCCATCTGGTATACAGACAGTTCACCTATATCTCGATTGGAGTCCAGACAGTTATTATCTTGCATTCTATGGGAGACTACAGTTTTACATAGAATGTGATAGTAACAGCTCTAGCACATGACAGTTACTATGTTACATTCTATGGAAGAGGTGAGTCACTGACTACAATTCTATATAGAATGTGATAGTCACAGCTCTAGTACATGACAGTTATTATTTTACATTCTATGGGAGAGGTGAGTCACTGATTACAGTTCTATATAGAATGTGATAGTAACAGCTCTAGCACGTGACAGTTATTATGTTACGTTCTATGGGAGAGGTAAGTCACTGACTACAGTTCTATATAGAATGTGATAGTAACAGCTCTAGCACATGACAGTTATTATGTTACGTTCTATGGGAGAGGTGAGTCACTGACTACAGTTCTATATAGAATGTGATAGAAACAGCTCTAGTACATGACAGTTATTATGTTACATTCTATGGGAGAGGTGAGTCACTGACTACAGTTCTATATAGCATTTGACAGTAACAACTCTAGAACATGACAGTTATTATGTTACATTCTATGGGAGAGGTGAGTTACTGGCTACAGTTCTATATAGAATGTGATAGTAACAGCTCTAGCACATGACAGTTATTATGTTACGTTCTATGGGAGAGGTGAGTCACTGACTACAGTTCTATATAGAATGTGATAGAAAAAGCTCTAGCACATGACATTTATTATGTTACATTCTATGGGAGAGGGGAGTCATTGACTAAAGTTCTTTATAGAATGTGATAGTAACAGCTCTAGCACATGACAGTTATTATGGTGCATTCTAGAGAAGAGGTGAGTCACTGACTACAGTTCTACATAGAATGTGATAGTAACAGCTCTACCACATGACAGTTATTATATTACATTCTATGGGAGAGGTGACTCATTGACTACAGTTCTATATAGAATGTGATAGTAACAGCTCTAGCACATGACAGTTATTATGTTACATTCTATGGGAGAGGTGAGTTACTGGCTACAGTTCTATATAGAATGTGATAGTAACAGCTCTAGCACATGACAGTTATTATGTTACATTCTATGGGAGAGGGGAGTCATTGACTACAGTTCTTTATAGAATGTGACAGTAACAGCTCTAGCACATGAGAGTTATTATGGTGCATTTTAGAGAAGAGGTGAGTCACTGACTACAGTTCTATATAGAATGTGATAGTAGCAGCTCTACCACATGACAGTTATTATATTACATTCTATGGGAGAGGGGAGTCATTGACTACAGTTCTTTCTAGAATTTGACAGTAACAGCTCTAGCACATGACAGTTATTATGGTGCATTCTAGAGAAGAGGTGAGTCACTGACTACAGTTCTACATAGAATGTGATAGTAACAGCTCTACCACATGACAGTTATTATATTACATTCTATGGGAGAGGGGAGTCATTGACCACAGTTCTATATAGAATGTGATAGTAACAGCTCTAGCACGTGACAGTTATTATTTTACATTCTATGGGAGAGGTGAGTCACTGACCACAGTTCTATATAGAATGTGATAGTAACAGCTCTAGCACATGACAGTTATTATGTTACATTCTATGGGAGAGGTGAGTCACTGACCACAGTTCTATATAGAATGTGATAGTAACAGCTCTAGCACATGACAGTTATTATGTTACATTCTATGGGAGAGGTGAGTCACTGACCACAGTACTCCATATAATGTGACACTAACAGGTTCATCATCTCTTTAAAGTTTGAACCATTATAACTTTGTAATAAAATGACTGGCAGCATACAAGAGTTTACTAGACCCCTTTGGGATGCAAAGGGTGACTTTTGGGAATCTTTTTTTGTGTCCCAAAGGGTGCAGTTGGCTTGCTCCAAAACGTCTCCCCTTTAACCCACTGAGTGCTAGGGTTTGTCCAACTCACTGCGAAGCAACATGTTGCATATCCCTCCGGCACTCAAAGGGTTAAGCGTCCATATTGCACAGTACAGAACAGATCTATAGATCTGTAAAGTACTCGTTTATTTCTCATGGCCATAACTAATGACTCATTAACCATGATTTCCTGAAGCCTGCTCACAGAACACAAATATCATACATGGGTATTTTCTCTTATTCCTGTGGTCATGGAAACAGTAATGACAATTTGGTAGAATCGTGCTTAATGTATTCTTTTGCTCCTAGCTCTCCGTGTTAGCTTTCTGTCACCAGGGGCTGTGTGATCTCATGTTAATGGGCACAGAGCATTACCCTTCTCTGCAATGACCTTAATCTTCTAAGTCAGATAAATCTTTTTTCCAGATGTTTTCCAATGACATGTTCTTTAATGTTATGCTAGAATTATAGCCCATGTACACGGGCCAACACTGACAGCGCTGCAGTCATGTGTAGTACTGACTGCCCGCGCCGCGGCTGATACAGAGCGGGACGCTCCGAATTCAGACCGTCGTCCTCTCTGCATACCTTCCTGAGACCAAGTGGTCCGCGGCGCACGCATTCTGTACTGCACATGACTAGGCCCGACTGGGACAAAAAAATAGGCCCAGGCATTTAAATGGATAGTAATACTTCATTTTAACTTTATTTTATTTTGTAGGCATTAAAAAAACATGAAGAATGATGAAAGTCTTATCTCTCAGACCTTTATGGTTTGAGAGATATTCACAAGCAAAGTTTCCCCTCCCGCCCCTTTTACCTAGTGTAAACCATCTCTTCTCAGATGTGGAATCCAGTCCATAGACCAGACAGATAACAGCAGGGGACAATCTTCTTCCTGTGAGAACAATGAAAGCCCTTCCCCCCATGACAAGCTTTTCAGGTTTTTCCCTTATATTAATTGAAGATTGTCCCTTTCTGCAATCTACCTGGGCACCTCCCTTCTGATCTGAGCAGTGTTACATCAGTAAAAGGGGCGGGAGGGGGACACTTTGTCATTGAATTACTCTGGAACCACAACTCTGACAGAATTGATATAACACTCTCCAAAGTCCAAATACTATGATGATTAATTAGAGCTGCTTTTATTATGAAACATTACTATCCCTTTAAGGCTGAGCAGCCCATTTTTATTTTTTGAGCAGCCCATGGGTGCCCATCATGGGCGGAGCTTATAATCATGTGCAGTTCGCCGCACGGCCGCACGTTGATTGCCCGCCCACCAGGAAACTTGTAACGAGGTGGCCGACTTTCAGAAAGTGAAAGACAGCCCAAACTCATTTAATGATTCTTTTTTTTTTTTTTTAAACGCCCGGACCAGCCCACCGGGCAAATGCCCGGTATGCCTGATGGCCAGTCTGGGCCAGCGCATGACTGTAGTGCATGCAGCCATCTCTACTGCACATGACAGCTTCTGACAAACATCCTTAGCGAATTATAATATAGGATGTTTTGTTTTTTTATTTCCACAGTGTGCATTTCTTAACTCTGTGGACGCTTGAAAGATCTCCAACTCATTTTTTAGCAAAGAGTTGCGCACCTTTGTAGCAACCAAACAGTTAATGAAGTATTAAGACTTTAGTATTAAAAACACATAAGTTGTTGGTCTTTTTCTTATTGAGTAAAACAAGGGTTCTTCCACAGCTTAGAGATGATTCATTCTAAAGTTATTAGAGTCCAAACTGTTTTTATTTATATTAAACTCTAGTCTAAGCAGTTCGCCTTGGGACATATGTATGAAAGTGTTGCAAAGATGAATTAGCATAAGTAATTGTATTTTTTTATGTTTTTTTCCCAGTTATTAAACGGAATAGTGCTGAAAATTTGAAAATAGCCCCAGTTTCAAAATGTTGTTTTTTTTTTTTTAATAGATTAGTAATTCTTTGTGAACTATTTAGCATAATTTAGAACAATTTATAACATTCTGTGATTTTTTTATGGACAAATAATTAGTCACACAAAATGTTGTCACAGATGTATAGATTTAATAGCGTTGTTTCAACATTTGCTGAATTATTATTAATTTACATTTACAACTATATTTGAGGTCAATACAAAGAACTCTCCAATTAACTATTTATTCAAAGAGTTGAGTTAAGAACTAGAGGTCATACTTTAAGAATAGAGGAAAGGAGCTTTAGACTAAAACAAGAGGGATTTTTTACACCTAGGGCAGTAAAGTTATGGAATTCTTTTCCTCAGGATGTTGTGCTTGCAGATACTGTAACTGCTTTCAAAAAAGTGATGGCTACCTATCTAGCACAGAATAATATTGTGAATTATGGCATCTGGCTTCAAAGCAGATAGGATGTTGATCCAGGGAAATATCTGACTGCCATTTGTAGTCAGGAAGGAATTTTTTTACCCACTTGGGGCTTAATTGGAATGTTTTTTAATTGAATGTTTTTTTATGCCTTCCTCTGTGTCAATAGGGGTGACTTGGCATGGGCGGGACATGATGGACTCATACTTCTTTTTCCGATTCATCAACTATATTATTGTATTAGTATGCAATTCTTTCCAACGTTGATACAAACAGACATGTCAACTTCACTAATAAGGGACTTTTACGGAACTAATTTCTAAACGGAAACACAAGAGAAGACAAGGAGGCGCCCTAGTGTAATATCTTCTTGTAAGAGGCACAGTTCCACCACCAAATAATACCCCACTCCGTGGGTACTCACAAACAGATAAACTATCAAAATCACTTATGTGATGGATAGCAAACAAAGTGGCTTTGCGTCCCAGATGCAGGAAATGGTGAATCAGGCTGCATCTCCTCGACATGTTCTCTCAAAATGGATGGACATATTTCAAACAACAAAAGAAAAAATAGTGTGATACAGTTTCTGATATACTAAACAATAGTAAGCAGAAATAAAATTGACCACCCCCTATCAGTCCTACGCTCTCCTGAGCTCCTCTTGTTCCCCTCTCAACTGTCAGTGGATTTGTTTTCAATCAATGGATTGAAAATTGTCTCTGGGCTCTTTGTACTTATTTTTGAAAAAGAACGGAGGCTATTACACTCTCTACTGAGGACAGCAATGGTCATCCCGGTGGTATCTGCTTCTACTATCATATATATATATATATATATATATATATATATATATATATATATATGTATATATATATTGAACTGCATGTAGGAGCTCATGTCTCACAAAGAATGGAATAGATTATCTGGATACAAAGGGGCATGTGTATCAAAGTGTCACTAAATGTATAGTAATTATATATCAAACAGCAAAAGAAAAGTGGGGGCGCCCAATAGCGTGATACAGTTTCCAATTCACAGTAGAATGTTATAATAGAAGCAGATACCACCGGGAGGACCATTACTGTCCTCAGTACAGAGTGTAAAAGTCTCCGTTCTTTTTGAAAAATAAATACAAAGAGCCCAGAGACAATTTTCAATCCATCGATTGAAAACAAATCCACTGACAGTTGAGAGGAGGACAAAGGATACACCTGAGAGTATAGGACAGATAGAGGTTGGGAGATTGGAAGAATGGAGGATAATGAGAGAGAGAGAAGGGGCGAGGTGGATGGGGTGAGAATGGAAGAGACAAAGAGGAGGTGAGAAGAAAAGCAGGGAAGAATGAGAGAGAGATAGGGGTGAGCTGTTTATTGGTCCTGCCTGCCCACTAACCCATAAAACCTGGTCTAGACAAGTGACCTGGGGGAGATGCACTAAGCGGTGACAAGGGCCTAGGGTGGCGATATGGTGGAGAAATGGTGTCCATTGCATATCAACAGCATGTTGTACAATTTAATGAGCCAATGTCATTCATGTGGGTGTGTTGATATGTTAATGTGGCACATCTTCACGTGCACTAAACTCCATTAGCTGCCTCTGCTGTTGGAGCTCACGGTCCCAACATCTTCTACCTGAGGTTGGAGATGCTGGGGTCTCCTTGTAACTCTCTATGGAGCACAGCACACCTGTCTCTAACCCTATCTCTACATCCTCTCTCTCCCCTCAGTGTGTCCCCCAACACCCACAGGCTGGGCTAAAGGGAATACAAGCTTATTTGCCTACTGTACATCCATAATATCATAATATTTCATAGCAGGCAGGGCTGGGAGCACGGCAATTATTACTATCCACCAGGGAACATTTATCTTCTGCTTCAGACGGCAATCCAGAATGAGGAGGACATAGAAGTAGACTTTATAACATTAAAAAGATGCTTTTTTGTGCTACCAGTCTAACCACATTGATAAGTGCACTAAAATTCATCAACATTGATGTTAGAGCAAAGGAGCAGATTGTGTGGGATCCGCTGCTCATAACCTTCCATTAGACATAGTTATAATGGAGACATCGGAATATTTATTTATTTCCACAGTGGATGACAGTGGAGGTGATTTAGCCAAACTGCACTGCTGTCATCTGTTCACATTCGCTCAACATTCCGTCTCTTGCACTCTCCCTTCCACTTCCTCTCCTCGTTCGCCAGTCTCTGTCGTGACCTCTGTTTCATAGAGTCTCCACTGACAGTCACACTGCCCAGTAAGCAATATCAAGCTGATAACTGCATGCCATCTGTCTTGTTCTTTTTATTAATAAATTCCTTGTTTTTAATACAAGAACAAGATGTGTATTCTGTGTGTTCAACCACTTACTTTTCTGGGAACGGTCATATTTTGCTGCCACCACCATTTTTCATGGACACCTTGTATATATAGCTAATCTGCTGATAACTGGCAACCCTTGGAGAGAGGTTGATCTGAATTCAATAGAGATCATTTGCCAAAATGTTTTCTAGCCAATATCCAGCTGTGTCTTCTTACTTGAGCTGACAGAAGGTCCAAAGGTTCAGCCTTCAAGAATCCACGGCCCACCGTTCCTTTCTTAGGTTTTCTGTGGTGCGTTTGGATAAAGTGCTTTCACACAGTTGAGTTGGAACACTATTTGTAGCAGTCTGTAAACCAATGTTCCTAATTAAGGAACTCTCAAATACTTTTCCACACAGACCTGTCATTTAACATCTCATGTAGCGTGCACATCTTTTGTGCAGAGGTTGTCTAAAAATGGAGCCTTTTATTCCGTTACCAGAAATAGACACAGCCATAGAAGCTTTAGAAGTAAAGGTTACCCAGGCAGAGCCACAATAGCTGTCCCTCCAATCATGTATGTTTACTGAATCATTTTTTGTCTACAAACAATTTAGCTTTACAAGCCTACCGGTATGAAACCCTCTGTCAATGATTCTGGCTCTGCCTTCAGAGTGTATTTATTTTGCTCCTATTTGAACAGGAACTTTCTTCTGCCTAATGTTTCAGTATAAAATATAGATATAGACATGGTTTAAAGGGATAGTGACACTTAATATTTAGTAAAATTTAGATTGTCTGGTTTAGCCTCCTGAGTACATCAAGGGTACTCCTGCTGATGAGAGGTGTTTTATTAAAAAGTTATAACAGCTCAAATGTGAATTTTTAGTTGCAATATCACAATGTCCTGAAACTGTACAGTGGTGCTGTTGCTACATCATCCTATGGAATGTTCTGTTCAGTTGACCATAAACTTCCATAGGATGGTGTAGCAACAGCACCACTGTAAGATTTCAGGCCACTGAAATAATGCACCTAAAAAAATCCAAGTCTTAGCTGCTTTAACTTTTTAATAAAGCACTTCTCATCAGCGGGAGTACCCTTGCTGTACTCGAAGGATAACACATATAAAACAATATAAACTTTACTGTATACCAAGTGCTACTAGATTTTTATCGCAATGCATTGGATACCACTCTGGCACTCAAAGGGTTAATATATTTAATATATAAAACACGTGTACTCCCAATTGCTTTCAAAGCTTTTCAAAACAATTTTATAAGAACTCTCACTAGTTGGCGCTGTTTCATTAGTCCCTATAGAGAATTTCTGTCACTAACTATAAAACTCTCGAAACACTGCGGCCTATGTGCTAAGAAAAGCGGTGGAATTCTGGGACAAGCCCACTGCACCACAGGGAACACTAAAACATTCTTATTTATTTAAATTGGGTATTTAAAGGGGATCTATCACACCTATACATGTTGATCTAAATAGTTAGTTTATGTAGCGACTAGACATTATAACGTTTTCATCTATATATATAAAAGAAGACTTTGTGCCTGCCAGAACACACCCAGGGGAGGCATAAAGCAGGAGTTACTATTCCTATTGGGTGATTCAATCATGCAGGGAGTTGGCCCGCCCCCACTATGCAGCCCGCCCACCACTATCAAAGTCAGAAAAAAACAATATGGCCGCCACTTGCTCCTACACCACAGACAAACACACATGCCCCACTCACACACACAGACCACCACACACACATGCCCCACTCACACAGCACCAAACAGACATGCCCCCACTCACACACACAGCACCACACACACACAAAGCCAGAAATACATATGGCTGATACACACACACAGTCACTCACCCTGACTCCCAGAGGCCTCAGCAGGACCTGTACTGCAGCACCAGAGGAACAAAATTGCACTCAAAGGGTTAAGGTAGGTCCTCATTGCTCAATTATTTCTTCACTGTCATCATTTGCCATGCAAGACACAGGACAGACAGCCATCAGATTCACACTTAACCCACTGACTGCCACAGGGTTGTGTATCAAGTTTTACCCCTCAGGGAGTGTGTTCAAACCCCTCACACTGTAAACTTGCATTTCTCTCCCACTTCTCCTCCTTCCCCAGCCTATTACTAACACTTTTCCATATTTATGTTAAGCCCCGCCCCCTACTCACAATTAAGCCCCGCCCCCTTTTAACCCAGATTGCCCCATTGCTCTCTCCACATCAGCACCACATGAGGGACTCCACAAGTAAAAGTTCACAGGTATTACACACACATGCCCCACTCACACAGCACCAAACACCCATACACACACACAAAGCCAGAAAGAAAGATGGCTGACACACAGTCACTCACCTTGACTCCCAGTGGCCTCAGCAGGACCTGTAGTAAAGCCACTGAACGGTGCTGCATCACCAGGGGAACAAAATGGCACTAAAAGGGTTAAGGTAGGCCCTCATTGCTGAATTACTTCTTCACTGTCACCATTTGCCATGCAAGACACAGGACAGACAGCCATCAGATTCACACTTAACCCACTGACTGCCACAGGGTTCTGTATCAAGTTTTACCCCTCATGGAGTGTGTTAAAACCCCTCACACTGTAAACTTGCATTCTCCTCCCACTTCTCCTCCTTCCCCAGTCTATTACTAACACTTTTTCACATTTATGTTAAGCCCCGCCCCCTACTCGCGATTAAGCCCCACCCACTTTTAACCCAGCTTGCCCCATTTGTCTCTCCACATCAGCACCACATCAGTCCCCTCTAGGGACTTCACAAGTCAGTGTTCCCAGGTATGAACACACTTCCCACTGCTATTTAACTCTGACATGCCTCTCTGTACCTTAACCCTTTGAGTGCCAGAGGGGTACACAACTCATGCACGCATGTGTTTCTGCTCATATATGTTGCGTGTCTGTGTGTGTACATCTCTGTTACATATGTGTGTCCATGTGTGCATCTCCAGTGTGTCTGTGTATTTAATTTGCACAGACTAATGTATAAACACATATACTGAAGTTTATTGCTTTATTGCTGTACAGCAAAGTAATACACACCACACAGTCAGGGCTGGTGCAAGGATTTTTGCCACCCTAGGCAAAACCTAATTTTGCCGCCCATTTCGCTCCGCCCCTTGTGTCCCACCCCTTTATACCCTGCCTACTTATACCCAACCTCTTTTCATGATTGTCCTCTCTCTGCCCCCTGAGCCACTCTGCCCCTGTTCTGGAGATGCCTGTAAGAGATGCCCCCCACCAGCTCCAACTTGCCCCTTATCAGCTTCACTTTGGCCCACCAGTTCCACTTTGCCCCTATCAACTCCAACTTGCCCCCATCAGCTCCAACGTGCCCCCACCAGCTCCATTTTGCCCCCTCAGCTTCACTTTGTCCCCTCAGCTCCACTTTGCCCCCTCAGCTCCAACTTACCCCCATCAGCTCCACTTTGCCCCCCATCCTCTCCAACTTACCCCCATCAGCTCCACTTTGCCCCCCATCCGCTCCAACTTGCCCCCACCAGCTCCACTATGCCCTCTCAGCTCCAACTTTCCACTATCAGCTCCACTATGCCCCCAGCAGCTCCAACTTGCCCCCATCCGCTCCAACTTGCCCCCCCATCCGCTCCAACTTGCCCCACCAGCTCCACTTTGCCCCCCCTCAGCTCCAGCTTGCCCCCCCTCAGCTCCACTTTGACCCTCATCAGCTCCACTTTGACCCTCATCAGCTCCACTTTGACCCTCATCAGCTCCAACTTGCCCCCATCATCTCCAACTTGCCCCCACCAGCTCCACTATGCCCCCTCAGCTCCAGCTTTCCCCTAACAGCTCCAACTTGCCCCCATCATCTCCACTTTGCCCCACATCTGCTCCAACTTGCTCCCTCAGCTCCACTATGCCCCCTCAGCTCCAACTTGCCCCCCATCACATACCTGTATCTCCCGCGCAGTCTTCTCTTCAGTAATGGAGAGCGCGGCGGGAGATCATGACTCCCAGCACGCTCTGCATTACTAAAGATCCGACCAGATGAGGGAGCGCTGTAGCAACACAGACCTGACTGTGTTGTGGTTCCTGGCATGGTGTGTGTGGGCGCACCTCTTCTCCGCTGCATGCCCGCGCCCCCAGTACGTGTGCGCCCTAGGCCGGCGCCTACCTCGCATATAGGTGGAGCCGGCCCTGCACACAGTCTGACCTCCTAAAAAGAGGGACAACAGGGTGGGAAAGAGGGACAGAGGGATTTGGCCCTCAAAGAGGGACTGTCCCTCTTAAAGAGGGACACTTGGGATGTATGGTATGTGTCTGCCTGTATGCTGCATATGTCTGTGTTTATCAGTGTGTCTGCATTTCAAACACGTGCGCCCAATGGTCATAACATGACGGGCAACGCCGTCCCATGTTGCTAGTTTTTTAATAAAATCGTTTTGTCCAAAATAAATGAGTAAAGATTGCCTTGTATCCCTTTTTCTGGGCAGACTGCGGTTAACAGTTCTGTACCACAGTCTGTCACTGCTGCACCCCCTATCCAGCCTCCTCCAATGACGGAGGCTTTATGCATGTAAGCTGGAGCGCTCTCATTGGCCAGAGAGCGCTCCAGCTCACATACATAAAGCCTCCGTCATTGGAGGAGGCTGGATAGGGGGAGGGGAGCAGAGGAAGAGTGACAGACTGCGGTAAAGAGCTGGCAACCGCAGTCTGTCCAGAAAAAGAAATACAAGGCAATCTTTACTTGTTTATTTTCGGCAAAATAACTATTTTATTAAAAAAATGAAAACATTATAACATCTAGTCGCTACATAAACTAACTATTTAGACCAACATGTATAGGGGTGATAGATCTCCTTTAACCCCTTGAATTGTATTGCATTGTATATTTTTATTTATATCGCGACAACCAGCGTACTTGGCTCTTTACAGTTTACATTTAGTATAGAAGGGGTACAATAAGTATTGTGATTAAAGGGATAGTAATACCTAAAATGTAAAAAAATATATGTTGTAGGGTTTATCCCCCTGAGTAAAACAAGAGAACTCCCACTGCTGAAAGATGTTTCATTCAAAAGTTATTAATTTTCAAAGTTGAATTTTTTAGGTGCAATATCACAGTGGCCTGAAATTGTAAAGTGGCGCTGTTGCTACACCATCCTATGGGGATTTATGGTCCCGGGACCAGAGCTGTCCATAGGATCATGTACAACAGCGCCACTGTACAATTTCAGGCCACTGTGATATTGCACCTAAAAAATTCAACTTTGAAAATTAATAACTTTTGAATGAAACATCTTTCAGCAGTGGGAGTACTCTTGTTTTACTCAGGGGGATAAACCCTACAACATATATTTTTTTTAATTTTAGGTATTACTATCCCTTTAAGTGCTTATATAGACAATTATAAGGGGAACACCAGGAGAGTATACATTTGGATAAAAGGTACCTGACCCATAGAGCTTACAATCTAAGTGAATGAATGGTAAAGAGCTCTGTAGTACACTGCCAAGTAATGCATTAGTGACATCTCTAGCATTCAAGAGGGTTAAATTCCCCATTCAAATCAAGGAGCATTTGCAGAAAGTGTATTTGTTCCCCCCATTGTGGTGTAGTTGGTTTGCGCTTAGGGCCATATGTTCAAAGAGGTAGAGAAATAACTTTTCAAAGTAAAGTCTCGTTGGGATCATTAATATTTTCAGAGAGTGTCGGTTGTGATTGGAAACATGTCATTTGTCCTGACTGAAATTGTCGTATGGAACGACAAAAAATGTCTTAACTAACGACACAAATGTCTTAAAAAATGTCTTAACGACAAAAATGTATTTAAAAATGTCTTAACGACAAAAATGTCTTTAAAAGGGCCATATGTTCAAAGAAGTAGCGAAATAGCTTTTGTCGTTTGTAACGACTTTTCAAAGTACAGTGTCATTGGGATCATTAAAGGGATAGTAATACTTCAAAATTACTATCCCTTATATTGAAAGTGAGAAATTTTGTCTTTAGTTAAGACATTTTTTGTCGTTAGTTAAGACACTTTTAAAGACATTTTTTGTCGTTAGTTAAGACACTTTTAAAGACATTTTTGTCGTTAGTTAAGACATTTCTTTTGCCATTACATATGACGGTTTCAGTCAGGTCAAACGACATGTTTCCAATCACAACCGACACTCTCTGAAAATATTAAAGGGATAGTAATACTTCAAAATTACTATCACTTATTTTGAACCCCTTAAAAAAACTGAATTAAATGCCACCAGTGGCATCTCTCAAACCTTTATGGTTTGAGAGATAGCCGCTTTTAAACTTTGCTCTCCCCTGCCTCTCCCCTGACGTCAGCGTTCTTGCTGCAGCAGGGGAATCCGTTCATTGAATCAAGCAGAGGCTCTTCAGCAGAGCCAGATCTCGTTATAGAAGAAACGATCCCTCACTAAAACGGTCTTCTACGTGTGCTTGGTAACCAAGCACACGTAGAAGCCCGTTTTAGTGAAGGATCTTGTCTTCCATAACGAGATCTCGGCTCTGCTGAAGAGCCTCCCCGGGACCGGATTTCTCTGCTGCAGCAAGAAAGCTGACGTCAGCGGAGAGGCGGGGGGAGCGAAGTTTAAAAGTGGCTGTCTCTTAAACCATAAAGGTTTGAGAGATGCCATTGGTGGCATTTAATTCAGTTTTTTTAAGGGGTTCAAAATAAGTGATAGTAATTTTGAAGTATTACTATCCCTTTAATATTTTCAGAGAGTGTCGGTTGTGATTGGAAACATGTTGTTTGTCCTGACTGAAACCGTCATATGTAATGGCAAAAGAAATGTCTTAACTAACGACAAAAATGTCTTTAAAAGTGTCTTAACTAACGACAAAAAATGTCTTAACTAAACATAAAAATGATAACATTCAGAACACATTCCCTCCACTTTTTTATTAATGTACAAATTTTGTCTTTTGAAAGACATTTTTTTTGTTGTTAGTTACAACAAATTTTCTCTTCCTCTATACGACACTGGAGAATAGTTTAGCCCCGCCCTTGCCCCGCCCCTTTGCCCGTCAATTCTGGAGTTGTGTCGTACACAATGGACATTACTAGTTTTTTGGCGTATATTCTATAGAAAATATGTCGTTCATGCATACTATGACTTATTTTTGTCTTTCATACGACAATGTTTTGTCGTTATCCCTTGAACATATGGCCCAAAGTGTAAATGGTCAATGTTTCAATCCTGTACTAGACCTTTTTCAGACGTAGGACCAAAATGTTGACCATTAAACTTTGCAGTAAAAGAATCTCGCTTTAAATACTATGCAGCTGAAGAATTAGTAAAACTAAAAAAAAAAGGTATTTATACCTTTAACCCCTTAAGGACCAGCCGTGCGGACATGGCCGGCATTTAAGGACCACAGACCTTTTTTTTTTTAAATGTGATCAGAATCAGGGCTCCCTGAATGTCATGCAGCCGCACGGGAAGCCCTTAAATCCACGACAGTCCTGGCATGTCATGGGTCCTTATCACACGTCAACTCATGATGTGCCAGGACAGTCGTGGGTTCCTAAGGGATTAAATATACTTTTTGGAGAACCAATCTGTGCAAAACGAAATCATAGCGGGTATTGGAAATTGCTGCCTAAATTAAAGGAGCAGTAAACTTTTTTTTATGAAAACATATATGTTATAGAGCTTTTTCTGCTGCAAAAAACAAGGGAACTCTCATCGCTGTCAATCGTTTTATTCAAAAGTTATAAAAGTTCAAATAACCAGGAAGTGAATTTACTGTGATTACTTCCTGATAGTTCTAACTGACAGGAAGTGAATTTACTGTGTTTACTTCCTGATAGTCCTAACTGACAGGAAGTGTGTTTATTTCCTGATCCTTCTGACAGGAAATGACTCAGCAGTTTCTATCACATTTTATGGAGAACTGTAATCCATTGGAATGTAAACTGAAACGACTAATTGGAATTGTGCCACTAGAGGGCACTGCTAATGTAAAAAAAAACACAGGTTTAAACTGTAATAACTCTGGAAATATGCATCTCGCAGCAGCAGGAGTACCCATATACAATATTCAACAGGAAATGTCCTACAATATATATTTTTTCATAAAAAAAAGCTTACTGCTCCTTTCAGGTAAATTGGGGTTATCATTAGAAGGTGTTACTGTTCCTTTAAAAATTCTGCAGACCAATCCAAAATGGGATTTCTACTGCACCAAATAGTGGTCTGTCTGTATCTGTGTTTCCCAGGAGAATGTGAGACGCCCCAGGCTCAAACAGATAGCATCTTTTTCTTGGTCTTGTCATAAACACAATTCAAATTAGATCATCAGATCCATGCAAAGAACATTATAGCTTAAATCCTCAAGACGAAACAATGTATTTTTTCCTAGGGAGCAAAAATATTAATGTAACAAATAGCAGGAGCATTACAACAGATAGCGCCGCATATTAATCTGCCTTCACTGAGCTGAGTTCTGTGCCACAGCCAGCCAGAGGCAACGGCTTTGCTGAAGAAATGACATTAGCACTAATGATAATGACGATAAAAGGAATTGGCAAAACGATACGGGTAATTTGGTTTGGCATCCTGCTCCGATGGCATCACCTCCTTTGTCCACATAAACCAATTTCTGTGTGATAAACAGATTTTACAAAGAAGTATTATCTTGATACGGGGACTTAATCTCACTGTTAAGTTAGAAAATCAGATGCATTGTCGAGTCTCACTGTGAAGTTAGAAAATCACATGCAATGGTGAGCTTTGTGTGTTCGCATGTGTGCAGAAGAATGATCTTATTATCTTATATCTATTACTAGTTGAAGAGCCCATGTACACGGGCCACAGTGCCAGGCAGCAATGACCACGGTGCAATCATGCACAGTAGAGACTTCCCGCGTCGCGGCTGATAATGGAGCGGGGTGCTCCGAATTCAGACTGTAGTCGGTGTGCAGAGAGGACTATGGTCTGAATTCGGTGCGCCCTTCTCTGTTATCAGCCTCGGCGTGGGAAGTCTCTACTGAGCATGACTGCAGCGCACGCAGCCGTCTGTACTGTGCATGACAGCTTCTGACAAACATACATTAGCGAATTATTACATAGGCTGTGATCTGAAGTTGAAACATTACATAACTATGGGCAGTCTTCCAGTGGCATAATAATAGGGGTTACAGGGGTAGGAACTGGACCGGGCCTGTCACTACAGGGACCCAGTCTCCTTTGCGACCCCCCGCCCGGCGCCCACAACAAGCTGAGATCTGTGCCTTCTTTGGCACAGATCTCTTTTAGCAGCTGAGCTCCCTCTTTGTCTCCGGCATTCTAGCAATGCAGAGCTCTGGGAAATTACATCATCTCCCAGCGATCTGCATTACTCAAGAGAGGACCGCGCGGGAGCTGCTGATAGAGGTCTGTGCAGAAGGAGGCACAGACCTCTTCTGCATGCTGCTGGACCACCAGGGAGATAGGAGATGGACACTGGGGGCCAATAGAGGCAATGTGGAGGTGGACTTTGGGGGCAATGTGGAGATGGCCAGTGGGGGCAATGTGGAGATGACAATGGGTGCAATGTGGAGGTGGCCAATGGGGGGGCAATGTGGTCAGCGGGGGCAATGTTGCCGGGGGGGTCCTTGGCAATTTTTGCACCAGGGCCTGGTGGCTTCTAGTTACTCCTCTGGAGCCTTTGTAGTGTATGAGTAACGCCTTAAGGACCAATGATGCGCCAGGACCGTCATGGCTTTCCTGCACTTAAGGACCAGTGACGTTCCTGACATGTCATGGAAATCAGGGCTGCCCAATTGGCTGCACGCTGTTCGGGGATCCCTGAGTCCAATAGTGAAAAATAAAATGCTCCATGGTCCTTAACTAACGGCTGCGGTTAAGGGGTTAAGAATTGTCATTAAAATTTGCAAGGACAGGTCATATTTCTAAAGGAGTAAAGTCAAGGTTATAAATTTGTCTATCTCAGAATGTTCAGAGAAAATGCACAAATGAGACAATTTTTTTGTATACACAGCTGTCACTTAATACTTCCATCAAGAACAGGTTATATCTGACGTTAAGATTTAATCACTAAAACTGCATTTATTTTTGCCACAGTTAGCACATTTTTGTATACGTCCATTGCAATACAGTTTGTATTTGGACAAGACTATTTCTATAGTTTATGCAGAAGTTAGTGGAATGAAAGGTGGGAGGGAGAACAGTATGGAATGTTATTATCTGGCTGGCAGGGAATGAAAGGTCCGAGGGAGAGCAGTGGGGAATGTTAGTATCTGGCTAGCAGGGAATGAAATGTGGGAGGGAGAGCAGTATGGAATGTTAGTATCTGTCTGGCAGGGACTGAAAGGCGGGAGGGAGAGCAGTGGGGAATGTTATTATCTGGCTGGCAGGGAATGACTGGATGGAGGGAGAACAATGTGCAATATTATTATCTGGTGAGCAGGGAATGACAGGCGGGAGAGAGCAGTGTGGAATGTTATTATCTGAATGGCAGGGAATGAAAGGTGGGAGGGAGAGTAGTATAGAATGCTATTATCTGGCTGGTAGAGGTAGGTGGGAGGGAGAGCAGTATGGAATGTTATTATCTGGCTGGTAGAGGTAGGTGGGAGGGAGAGCAGTATGGAATGTTATTATCTGGCTGGCAGAGGCAGGTGGGAGGGAGAGCAGTATGGAATGTTATTATCTGGCTGGAAGAGGCAGGTGGGAGGGAGAGCAGTATGGAATGTTATTATCTGGCTGGAAGAGGCAGGTGGGAGGAAGAGCAGTATGGAATGCTATTATCTGGCTGGCAGAGGCAGGTGGGAGGGAGAGCAGTATGGAATGTTATTATCTGAATGGCAGGGAATGAAAGGAGGGAGGGAGAGCAGTGGGGAATGTTATTATGTGGCTGGAAGAGGCAGGTGGGAGGGAGAGCAGTATGGAATGTTATTATCTGGCTGGCAGAGGTAGGTAGGAGGGAGAGCAGTATGGAGTGTTATTATCTGGCTAGCAGGGACTGAAAGGTGGGAGAGAGAGCAGTATGGAATGTTATTATCTGGCTGGAAGAGGCAGGTGGGAGGGAGAGCAGTATGGAATGTTATTATCTGGCTAGCAGGGACTGAAAGGTGGGAGAGAGAGCAGTGTGGAATGTTATTATCTGGCTGGAAGAGGCAGGTGGGAGAGAGAGCAGTGTGGAATGTTATTATCGGGCTGGCAGGGAGTGGCAGGTGGGAGAGAGAGCAGTGTGAAATGTTATCTGGCTGTCAGGGAGTGGCAAATGGGAGGGAGAGCAGTGTGTGATATAACCGACTGGCAGGGAGTGGTAGGTGGAAGGGAGAGCAATGTGGAATGTTACTGACTGGCCAGCCATAGACAATCTATATTATGGGAACTTTAAGGGTTAATATTTACAAGGTTTCAGGGTCGGTTCATTTTAACAGTTCCCAGGTACGTGTCTTGTATGTTCCAGATCACCTGGCAGAGGGAGATCCAGAGGTTTCCAAACTCTGATACATGACAGGCAGAGTTTCTCCTTTACTCTGGAGGGTCCCTTCCATCAAGCAGGTCTCCACTTTGCCCTGTTGTTAAAACATCCCTGTGGATGCCTCCATGAGCTTTATTTCAAATGAAAATGGGTCCTTCTGTATAAAACCATAGTGGAACAATTCTGATACTGCGTTATAGGGAACATGTCTTGCAGATCTTACAGTCTTGTTAATTGTTGCTAACAGATGAGCGTTGGTACCAGAAATACTGGAGGAAATTATAGTCAAGTTGATACCTTTATTGGCTAATTAAGCAGATTTGGGATGCAAGCTTTCATGTTAACATGTCCAAGGAAGAAACCTAAGCTGTCTTGAAAGTTTGCATCCTAAATCTGCTTAGTTAGCCAATAAAGGTATCGACTTGACTATAATTGTTTGCACCAAGACGAACTAACCTGACTTCTATGCAGTAAATAAAAACAATCTCTCCTTTACTGTACACAATGTATCAAAAATATATGTAAAAATAATGGGACTTGTTGAAACACCAAGTGGAAAAATGTACAGACTAGGAGAAGCCACAGTGAGTAGGCCAACAGATCAACACGTTTCGAGTAGTCAAACGCTAAATCAAGGTCTACATGAGAACATATGAGAATTCTCAACATTCCCACTAATTTCAATGTGGCTTTTTAACCTAATGAATGCTAGAGAGGTCTCCAGGTATCAAAACTCTCATTTAAATCAATGGGAGTTGTTATTTCTACACAACGGTGCAGTTAGTTTTCTTAGAATTGTTCCAATTTGCCTTCATCCATAAAGGCCTTAGAATTGTCGATAAACTGGAACAGAAAAGCATGTTTTTCCTTTTATCTCTATAAATCTGAACACAGACTGCTGTAGTAAAAGGTTAATTCAGTTTAAATAATGATTCTGTGGGTATTTGTCATAAGAAGAAAAACAAAATTAGCAGCAAACCCGTCTAAAGCGGCTCAGTCGACTCCTTCGCTAAGCACGCCGATGCCTCATTTAATTACTCCAGAAATCGCTTGCTAATGTAAGCAGGTCAGAGCCACCCAAGCTTGCTTCAAATTGCTGTTTTGTTAAATCACTGCATGTTTTCTGTCTGAGTTTAGTTTGTATCCAGAAATAGTATTAGCTGCAGTTGGTTAATCCATTAATTGGGAGAAACCCCTATTTCAGATGTTAGTGTGGTGCAGATGCAAAATGAATGAGTCATCGTTTTGTTCAGCACCCAGGTAAATTTTGATGGGAAGTCTGAGTGTCGACCTACCACCAGTATATGTACATATATATATATATACTAGCAGTTTGGGACGGCGTTGCCCGTCATGTTATGCAGGAAATGTTTCTTTTTTTTTTAAATAAATGTTATGATAGTGAATTATAGCGTAGGGTGTACGTGTCAGAAAGGTACACACAGTGATAGACAGAGACACATGCAACACACACATATACACACACATGCACTGACAACACAAACAGTGACACACAGCTGCAAATCAGGACATAAATACATACAGTGTGAGCAGTGTAAGTAACATACCTCCCAACATTTCATATGGCCAAAGAGGGACACTTGTGTTTTCGGTGGTGTTACTGGGGGCGTGGCTGGTGGTGTATTTTAGAGAATTTTTAACCCTTTGAGTGCCAGGGGGTAAGCAATGCATTGCATCCCCTCTGGCATTGAAATGGTTAAGTTACTCTTTCTGTAAGTGAATGATTTAGAAGAAGATGAAAGTATTTTTTACACAGACTAATTTAACAGATATATACAGAAGTTTATTCCCACATTACTGTGGGTTTTATTGATGTGGAGCGATCTGATACACTGGTATATACACCACACTGTGTGATCTCCTAAATAGAGGAGCAGAGGGATTTGGGTGTCAGACAGGGACTGTCCCTCCTATACTGTATAGTGCCAGTCCTTATACACAGACACATGCAGACTGTATACTATACAGCAGAGGTTCTCAGCCCATGCCCTCAGTGGCCACTAACAGGCCAGGACTTAGGAATTTCACTGCTAGAACACGTGTGTTGATCAGAGGCTCAGTCATATTGATTAACTCACCTGTGCTCTTAAAAGGAAATTCTAAAATCCTGGCCTGTTAATAGCCACTGAGGGCACAGATTGAGAACCACTGCTATACAGTGCCAGACCATTGTAGAGAATTTTTAACCCTTTGAGTGCCAGGGGGTAAGCAATGCATTGCATCTCCTCTGGCACTGAAATGGTTAAGTTACTCTTTCTGTAAGTGAATGATTTAGAAGAAGATGAAAGTATTTTTTACACAGACTAATTTAACAGATATATACAGAAGTTTATACCCACATTACCGTGGGTTTTACTGATGTGGAGCAATCTGATACACTTGTACATTAGGCTGACCAGACCTCACCTTTAACCAGTGACACATATGAAAAATGCATACTGCAGGGCTGCTTTGATTTTGGTGCACTCCTGAAATATGCTTATTTCCTATGTGTCCCCGGTTAAAGGTGAGGTCTGGTCAGCCTACTGTATATACACCACACCGTGTGATCTCCTAAATAGAGGAGCAGAGGGATTTGGGTGTCAAACAGGGACTGTCCCTCCTATACTGTATAGTGCCAGTCCTTATACACAGACTGTATACTATACAATGCCAGACCATATATAAATAGTTTGTCATACATGCTATACAGTGAGCTATGTACAGCATGGAGATGATTGCAGGAACTGGCACCTCTACTTACAGACAGACTGACAAACAACCTGCTCTCTTTCTCTCTCTTTGTGCAATATATAAATACAGTCACATCCATGTCTCTGCCATTTACCAGCTCAGCTGAAGCCTTGCTCTGCACTGCCTGATCACCTCTCTGCCGTTGTTTCCACTTTCTCAGCAAGCCAGTATCCTCCTGCTGATTGTTTAGAAATCAGCTCACTTGTAGTAATTAGCAGAGCTGTGTAGGCTCAAAGACAGGGAATGAAGAAGCTGCATAATACAGATTGGACCATGGCCTTCCAGCTGTAGCTTGAACATTGTTCCCATCATCCTCAGCGTGCATGTGTGTATATGTGTGTATGTGTCTGCTAGTGTGTGTGTGTGGGAGGGCATGTGCATGTGTCTGTGGTGTAGGAGTGTGTGGCAGCCATTTTTTTTTTCAGCCTTAGATAGTGGTGGGCGGGCTGGATAGTGGGGGCAGGCCAAAAATCACACTCCCACAGAATCACCCAATGGCAGCAGTAATCCTTTTTACTGCCGCCCCTGGGTGTGTTTTGCCAGGCACAAAGTCTTCTTTTATATATACTAGCAACATGGGACGGCGTTGCCCGTCATGTTATGACCATTGGACGCACGTGTTTGAAATGCAGACACACTGATAAACACAGACATATGCAGCATACAGGCAGACACATACCATACATCCCAAGTGTCCCTCTTTAGGAGGGACAGTCCCTCTTTGAGGGCCAAATCCCTCTGTCCCTCTTTCCCACCCTGTTGTCCCTCTTTTTAGGAGGTCAGACTGTGTGCAGGGCCGGCTCCACCTATAGGCGAGGTAGGCGCCGGCCTAGGGCGCACACGTATTGGGGGCGCGGGCATGCAGCGGAGAAGAGGTGCGCCCACACACACCATGCCAGGAACCACAACACAGTCAGGTCTGTGTTGCTACAGCGCTCCCTCATGTGGTCGGATCTTTAGTAATGCAGAGCGCGCTGGGAGTCATGATCTCCCGCCGCGCTCTCCATTACTGAAGAGAAGACTGCGCGGGAGATACAGGTATGTGATGGGGGGCAAGTTGGAGCTGAGGGGGCATAGTGGAGCTGAGGGGGCAAGTTGGAGCAGATGTGGGGCAAAGTGGAGATGATGGGGGCAAGTTGGAACTGTTAGGGGAAAGCTGGAGCTGAGGGGGCATAGTGGAGCTGGTGGGGGCAAGTTGGAGATGATGGGGGCAAGTTGGAGCTGATGAGGGTCAAAGTGGAGCTGATGAGGGTCAAAGTGGAGCTGAGGGGGGGCAAGCTGGAGATGAGGGGGGGCAAGTGGAGCTGAGGGGGGGCAAAGTGAAGCTGGTGGGGCAAGTTGGAGCGGATGGGGGGGCAAGTTGGAGCGGATGGGGGCAAGTTGGAGCTGCTGGGGGCATAGTGGAGCTGATAGTGGAAAGTTGGAGCTGAGAGGGCATAGTGGAGCTGGTGGGGGCAAGTTGGAGCGGATGGGGGGCAAAGTGGTGCTGATGGGGGTAAGTTGGAGAGGATGGGGGGCAAAGTGGAGCTGATGGGGGTAAGTTGGACCTGAGGGGGCAAAGTGGAGCTGAGGGGGCAAAGTGAAGCTGAGGGGGCAAAATGGAGCTGGTGGGGGCACGTTGGAGCTGATGGGGGCAAGTTGGAGTTGATAGGGGCAAAGTGGAACTGGTGGGCCAAAGTGAAGCTGATAAGGGGCAAGTTGGAGCTGGTGGGGGGCATCTCTTACAGGCATCTCCAGACCAGGGGCAGAGTGGCTCAGGGGGCAGAGAGAGGACAATCATGAAAAGAGGTTGGGTATAAGTAGGCGGGGTATAGAGGGGTGGGACACAAGGGGCGGAGCGAAATGGGCGGCAAAATTAGATTTTGCCTAGGGTGTCAAAAATCCTTGCACCAGCCCTGACTGTGTGGTGTGTATTACTTTGCTCTACTGCAATAAAGCAATAAACTTCAGTATATGTGTTTATACATTAGTCTGTGCAAATTAAATACTTTGGTCTTGAACTAAATCATTTATTCAGTTACATAAATAGCCAGTAATAGGTCATGAAATAACCTAAAAATTCTTACTAATGCCCCGCCCACCAGCCACACCCCCAATAATATCACCTAAAACTAACGTGTCCCTCTTTGGCCCTGTGAAATGTTGGGAGGTATGCACATACACACAGTGAGCGGCAGAGACATGCAAAACACATGTACACACAGACATACTGGAGATGCACACATGTACACACATATGTAACAGAGATGTACACACACAGACACGCAACATATATGAGCAGAAACACATGTGCTCATGAGTTGTGTACCCCTCTGGCACTCAAAGGGTTAAGGTATAGAGAGGCATGTCAGAGTTAAATAGCAGTGGGAAGTGTGTTCATACCTGGGAACACTGACTTGTGAAGTCCCTAGAGGGGACTGATGTGGTGCTGATGTGGAGAGACAAATGGGGCAATCTGTGTTAAAAGTGGGTGGGGCTTAATCGCGAGTAGGGGGCGGGGCTTAACATAAATGTGAAAAAGTGTTAGTAATAGGCTGGGGAAGGAGGAGAAGTGGGAGGAGAATGCAAGTTTACAGTGTGTGGGGTTTTAACACACTCCATGAGGGGTAAAACTTGATACAGAACCCTGTGGCAGTCAGTGGGTTAAGTGTGAATCTGATGGCTGTCTGTCCTGTGTCTTGCATGGCAAATGGTGACAGTGAAGAAGTAATTCAGCAGTGAGGGCCTACCTTAACCCTTTGAGTGCCATTTTGTTCCCCTGGTGATGCAGCACCGTTCAGTGGCTTTACTACAGGTCCTGCTGAGGCCACTGGGAGTCAAGGTGAGTGACTGTGTGTCAGCCATCTTTCTTTCTGGCTTTGTGTGTGTGTATGGGTGTTTGGTGTTGTGTGAGTGGGGCATGAGTGTGTAATACCTGTGAACTTTGACTTGTGGAATCCCTCATGTGGTGCTGATGTGGAGAGAGCAATGGGGCAATCTGAGTTAAAAGGGGGCGGGGCTTAATCACGAGTAGGGGCGGGGCTTAACATAAATATGGAAAAGTGTTAGTAATAGGCTGGGGAAGGAGGAGAAGTGGGAGAGAAATGCAAGTTTACAGTGTGAGGGGTTTGAACACACTCCCTGAGGGGTAAAACTTGATACACAACCCTGTGGCAGTCAGTGGGTTAAGTGTGAATCTGATGGCTGTCTGTCCTGTGTCTTGCATGGCAAATGATGACAGTGAAGAAATAATTGAGCAATGAGGACTTACCTTAACCCTTTGAGTGCAATTTTGTTCCTCTGGTGCTGCAGTACAGGTCCTGCTGAGGCCTCTGGGAGTCAGGGTGAGTGACTGTGTGTGTGTATCAGCCATATGTATTTCTGGCTTTGTGTGTGTATGTGGTGCTGTGTGTGTGAGTGGGGGCATGTCTGTTTGGTGCTGTGTAAGTGGGGCATGTGTGTGTGTGTGTGGTGCTGTGTGAGTGGGGCATGTGTGTGTGGTGGTCTGTGTGTGTGAGTGGGGCATGTGTGAGTGGGGCATGTGTGTTTGTCTGTGGTGTAGGAGCAAGTGGCGGCCATATTGTTTTTTTCTGACTTTGATAGTGGTGGGCGGGCTGCATAGTGGGGGCGGGCCAACTCCCTGCATGATTTAATCACCCAATAGGAGTAGTAACTCATGCTTTATGCCTCCCCTGGGTGTGTTTTGGCAGGCACAAAGTCTTCTTTTATATATATAGATAGATATATATAGAAAGTTCAAAGAATGGGGCAGCGCCAGTGGGACTTCTCTAAAGTGATATTTATAAGCGAAATGACAATATACAGGTCAGGTCCTGACCTGTAGATTGTCATTTCGCTAATAAATATCTCTTTAGAGAAGTCCCACTGGTGCTGCCCCATTCTTTGAACTTTCTATTAACTATAGGGATTGTGCACCTGGGCCTGAAGTTTGTTGGAGGAGTGAGTGCTTTCCACCATTTAGATTTTATATATGTAACCCTGGTATCCAGATACCTCCAGTTACCACAGAGCCACACTGTAGACCATAGAGTTCTCTGTGGATGACTCATTGCCCCAGCATTCCCCTCAGCCAATGAGAATCCTGCTGAGTATCCAGGAAGGAAAAAGATGATCTAGGGGAGCTGGAGGAGTTTCAGTTTTGGTTTGAGCAGGGGAAGTGAGCAGAACTCCCTGCTGCTCAGCATAAGAGACATTTTAAACCACATGTCTGCTAGGAGTTGTATATTAAAGTGAGAGATCCCAGAAGTCTCCTAGTGTGGAAGCTTGTGAATGTCTAGCAGTATATCTTGTTTGGTGCACTACTCCACATGTTACTTATGAAGAAGGAACTGACACTCCAGTAACCATCCAGACGCCTGTCAGAGGAACTCCTGTAGGTGACCTGCCTGCCAATCAAGGTGTTGCTGCTCAGAGGGTTCAAGTGCAAAGCTGTCCAAAGGTGCAAGGCCTGCAATCAGCATACAAGCTGCAAAAAGGTACTCTGTGTTTCACACCTCACACTACAGGGGTAGCGCTACCTCCAACAAGGGCCCCACCACGTGCACCACCGTTTCCCCAGGGGACTGAGTCTGTATCAGCTGAGGGGAGGAAATAATAGGGACTGTTGGGAGGGTGTCACTGATGGGTGTTGAACTTTCACACTGTGCAGTATAGGATTATGTTATAAATATCTGTGTTATTCTGTTGCACTGTTTTTATTCTTTGCATTTTACAATATATATTGTGGGTACCATTCCCCTTTAAAATACATACTGTGTGCAGTTATTATTAGAATTGCTTTGTTGTTTTCTTAGCAGGGATAAACATCTATCATTAGATACCTAGCTAAGTGGAGGCACTGCCAAAAGCTCATTATTCCCCAAACTCCCAAATTCTGCGGAGACTCAGCATCATCCTGTTAGCGCCAAAGTCAGAGGTAATCATGGATAAGGTTGGAAGTTGGTCACCGGCCAATCCGGAAGGGGTTACAGATGGAGGCACTGCTGAGATGAATTGGGGAGCAAGTAAAGTCTTCAGTACAGTATCCTACCCTACATCTCAAGAAGTGAGAGTTTGGGCCTTAAAGAGGAAGGTTCCACCCAAGCAAGTTGTGGCTGTATGTAATTTGCCTGAAAGGGCTAGTAAGAAGGAAATGAAAGCTACTTTGAGGCAAATATCTGGCTTAGAGCAAGTCTGCATTGTAGACACTAGGACTGACCCTATTACCAAACAGGGAGTGGCCTTGATCAAAGGCAGGAAAGACCTGGACAAGGAAGATGGCCCCCTCTGTATACATTTGACAAAAGCTTCTCCAGCAGGGTGCCCGCTAGTATATGCCCATGAAGAGGATGAAGATAGCACAGACAGAGATCCTCACAATGTTTTTAGTTCATCTTCTGATGAAAGTGATGATGTGGAAGATGATCTGTCTCTAAAGAGTCCGTACATTGGGTCCCAGAAACCCCCTCGCAGATCATCATCATCTTCCAAATCTCCTCATTCTTCTAATAAATCAGTAGAATCTGTGGAGCTATCTACAGTGCTGCTACAGTTATCTGATACTATAGTTCAGGCCACACACACTCACAGCTACAGGAAGTTAAAAGTTTTCTCTGGTACTGTACCTGTTCCTACAGGGGAGGAGGATTTTGAGACATGGAGGAGTAACGCTCTTCAGGTCCTAGAGGAATGGACTTGTACAGATAATGCCAAACGGCAGAGGCTAATGGAGAGTCTGAGACTAATGGAGAGTCTGAAAGTGTTACAAGACACCTATGGGGAAGTAGAGGACCCTGAAGAGCTAAATGCACAACTCTCTGCCACCAAACAGAAGGTGAATGAAAAGGCTTCTGATTTCATTATCCGATTGGAGCTCATGTTATGGAAGTTGGTTGACAAAGGAGTAATTTCCATCTCTGACATAGACCGGCGGAGAACCAGACAAGTTCTCAGAGGAGCCCTATCTCATGACCCAGTGATGCTCACATTAAGGGCCAGTCTGCCACAAGAGCCTGTTACTTATTCTGAAATGGTACAAAGGGTGAAAGAGTTGGAAAGTCAGATGTCTCCTCACCCTGTCAGGAAGCCTGATGAGAAGAAAACATCCTCTCAAGAACCCCATATGACGGAAGAGTTGTTGACAGTGAAGAAGAAACTGGCTGAGCTGGAATCAAAATTCAGCACTCCCCAGAAAAGTGCTGGGGCAACATTACCCAGAGATAGGAGAATGTCAGCCCATTCCCCTACCATGAGTAGGTCAAGGGAGTTTAGATGTTTCTCATGTGGACAACTTGGTCACCTTGCAAGGGAATGCACTAACACCAAAGAAGTTCATTATGTGGAAACTCTAACTATAGAACAGCCGACCCCCTCCCACACTCCTAGGCAGAAGAGGAAATGGAAAAAAAGGAGACGCATGAGGGGGATTAACAGTTTAGCCATAAATCCCAGAGTGGGACCTAAATCTATAATATCTATTATAGTGGAGGGAATCCATGCATCTGCGTTACTTGATACAGGATCACAAGTAACCATCATATATAGATCATTCTATGATAATCATCTGAAGCACATTCCTATTCAGCCTGCTGATGACATTAAGCTCTGGGGATTAAGTTCTCAGGCCTACCCTGTAGAAGGGTTTATCCAAGTAAAGTTAACCATACCCCAAATCAACACAGGGATGGTTTGCCCCATGGACATTGAGGCACTAATCTGTCCAGCGCCTAGAGATCACTGTGCCCCAGTAATTCTGGGCACGAATGCACAGGTGGTGCAGGATGTGTTTCGGGCTTACTTGAAAGAAGTGGGAGATGTATCCCTGGCTCGACTGATGGAAATTCATCCTGGTCTAGGAAAAGAGTGTCACAAGTTGGCCCTTCAAACACAATCTGGGAAATTCCACCATGTGGGTGGACGTTCTGTGTGTCTTCAGCCAGGAGAAGTAAGGATCCTACAAGCTGTAGCCACTTTACCTGAAGGAATAGTTGGTGGAGGTCAACAATACTCTGTTGAGTCCCTTCCCGAGGAAGATGTCAAGAAAGGTTGGACAGTAATGCCCGAAGTTAAAGACTGGAGGAACAGGAAGACAAGTGTATTCTCAGTGACTGTTCGGAATATATCTCATACAAGCGTAGAGATCGCTCATCAACAGGAATTAGGAGTGGTTTATCTTTTGGAAGACATAACTCCATTAACTGCTATGAAGGTTGGATCAGAAGAGAACTCCCACAGACCCTTAGAGTTCAACTTCAGAGATTCCAGCTTACCTCAAGGATGCAAGGACAAGCTCTGTGCTGAGCTTTTATCAAGAGAGAAAGTATTCTCTAGAGAGGAGATGGATGTTGGATGTGCCAGGAGTGCTCGTCATAGCATCAGGTTAGACAACCCTACTCCATTCAGGGAGCGGTCCAGAAGAATAGCTCCACGAGACATTGACGATGTAAGGGACATTCTTCAACAGATGGAAGGGGCAGGAATTATTACTGAATCCCGGAGCCCCTATGCCTCTCCTATTGTGGTAGTTAGGAAAAAGAATGGATCAGTTAGATTATGTGTCGACTACCGTACTCTGAATAGGAGAACCATTCCAGATCAATACACCCTACCACGAATTGAGGATCTTCTGAATGCCTTATGTGGGAGTCGGTGGTTCAGTGTCCTGGACTTGAGATCTGGATACTACCAGGTACCCATGAAGGTGGAAGATCAAGAGAAGACAGCCTTTATCTGCCCACTGGGGTTTTATCAGTTCACCAGGATGCCTCAAGGTGTCACGGGAGCCCCTGCAACCTTCCAGCGTCTCATGGAAAAAACAATAGGGGATATGAACCCTAAAGAATGTCTGGTCTACCTAGACGATATTATAGTCTTCGGGAAAACCCCTGAAGAGCATGAGGCTAGATTGCTCAAGGTATTAGATCGACTACAGGAGGAAGGCTTGAAACTCTCACTGGATAAGTGTAAGTTCGCCCAGAGCTCCGTCACCTATGTGGGCCATGTGGTGTCAGCAGATGGCGTGACCACAGATCCTGCAAAGATCGAAGCAGTAGTAAACTGGCCAAGACCTAACAATGTTGAAGAACTACGGTCATTTCTGGGGTTTTGTGGTTACTACCGAAGATTTGTAGAAGGCTACTCGAAAATAGCCAGAGAGCTCCATGATCTCCTGAAGACAACCCCAGGGGAAGGGGGACAGAAGGCACCGCGCCCCAAAGAGCCCTTTGGAGAACGATGGACATCAAGATGTGAAGAGGCATTTCATATGCTTAAGAAGAAGCTCACTGAGGCTCCAGTACTGGCATATGCAGATCCTGATAAACCCTATGTCTTGCATGTGGATGCTAGTTTTGAGGGGTTGGGAGCTGTTCTACATCAGATCTACCCTGAAGGATTGAGGCCCATAGCATATTCTAGTAGAAGTTTGAATGGAAGTGAGAAGAACTACTCTGTGCATAAGTTGGAGTTCTTAGCACTCAAGTGGGCTATTGTAGATAAGCTCCATGACTACCTATATGGAGTTCAATTTGAAGTAAGAACAGACAATAACCCTCTCACTTATATATTGACCACGGCTAAGTTAGATGCAACTGGACATCGATGGTTGGCAGCACTTTCCAATTATCATTTCACCCTGAAGTACAAGCCTGGGCCCAAGAATGTGAGTGCTGATGCTCTATCCAGAAGACCAGGACTACCCCCAACACAAGAAGATGAGGAATGGGAAGAAATCCCTGGTCCAGGGGTGAGAGCCTTGTGTAAAACTGCCACGGTTGTTGGGGATTGTGTAGACTTCTCTGAGCTGAGATGCATTGATTCAGTTAGCTGGACTCCTGGAGTAGTTCCCGATACCTTGTGTCTACCAGTGATCCTGAAGCAGTGGTCCGCAATTGGGCTGGAAGACAAAAGGAGAGCTCAGTATCAAGATCCTGTAGTAGGCCCAGTGCTACAAGCGGTGAAGTCAAAAAACCCTGCCTTGTTGAGGAGTCTTTGCAATGAGGATCGTGATATCTTCAGAAGAGAGTGGAGTAAGCTTCAGGTAGAAAGAGGACTACTGTACAGGATTGCCCAATATCATGACCACCCAGGTAGAAAACAATTAGTGTTGCCACAGAAGTTTAAAGGAATGGTCCTGAGAGCTCTTCATGATCAGCATGGACATTTAGGTGTGGACAAAACGTATGGTCTAATCCAAGACCGATTCTATTGGCCGAAGATGCGAGAAATGGTGGAGCAGTACTGCAGGACTTACAGAAGATGCATACAGCGTAAGACCTTACCCACCAAAGCTGCACCAATGGGCCACCTCAAGAGTTCAGGCCCCATGGACTTGGTATGCATGGACTTCCTCTGCATAGAGTCAGACTCGACCGGAAGTGGGAATGTCCTAGTTATAACCGATCACTTCACAAGATATGCCCAAGCATTTCCAACCAAGGATCAGAAAGCAGCCACCGTGGCCAAAGTGTTATGGCAGAAGTATTTCATGCACTATGGACTTCCTAATAGACTTCATTCTGACCAGGGGCAAGATTTTGAGAGCAGGTTAATCAAAGAACTCCTAAAGTTGCTTCAGATAGAAAAATCAAGAACAACCCCATACCACCCGGAGGGAGATGCTCTGCCTGAGAGATTCAATCGAACTCTCCTGGATATGCTAGGAACCCTCAAGGATTCAGAGAAAATATCTTGGAGTCGGCATGTAGAAGCAATGGTCCATGCCTACAATTGCACTAGACACGAGTCGACAGGTTACTCCCCATATTTTCTGATGTTCGGGAGAGAAGCTAGATTGCCTATAGACATTCGACTGGGAGTCTCCCCTGATGGTATGAGTCAAGCTTCTCACTACCAATATGTGAAGAAACTGAAAGACAGTCTTCAGAGAGCCTATGAGCTGGCTGAACAAGCCACAGCCAGACTCAATGAAAATAACAAGAGAAGATATGACCGCAAAGTGAGATTTAAGGAGATCAAGCCTGGAGATAGGGTACTCCTTCGCAATTTGGGAGTGCCTGGAAAGCATAAACTAGCAGACCGCTGGAAAAATACTCTATTTGAAGTGGTGTCCAAAATTCCGGGGATACCGGTATACAGGATAAGAGGACCCAATGGCCAGATTAAAGCTTGGCATCGCAATCACCTACTGCCAGTCATATACAGTGAAGAAGAGGATTCACAAGATTCCAATGTGGAAGATAGGGATGAAGGCCCTAGTCGAATACCTGGGCAAGTGGATACCCCCAATATTCATTCAGGGGAAGGGGATGATGGAGTGCCACTTGGCTCTGATGAAGATAGAGGAGAGGTTACAACTGATCAGGACTGGTGGACATTACCAGATGACATGTCTCAGCAGATGCCTCTTTTAAATCCTCCCACCCAGACAAATCTAAACCCTGAAAGTCCCAGCTTTGTTCCAGCTTCTGAGAGAAGGAACTTGAGTCCTATGAGGGAGTCGGGGTCTCAAGCCACTGGAGATCTCCCCAACACTGAAGACAGACGAAATACTGAAGAAGTGCACAGACTTCCTCCACGGGAGTTGAGAAGGGGACAACGAGTGAGGCGTCCTCCTAGGACACTAACTTATGATTCCATAGGGGAACCCAGCTATGAATATCCTACTAATGTACAGTCTAAAGTAGTTGTACTTTTACATGCTCTTGCTGATGTGTTTTGTGTAGAAGATACTCTGTATTAGTTTGTTTTCATATCTAGTGTAATATGACTTTTGTAAATGTTATGTTGTGTATGACTTTTCACATGGACTACCTCATCTTGCCAGTGGAAGGCAAGAATTTAACAGAGAGGAGAATGTAACCCTGGTATCCAGATACCTCCAGTTACCACAGAGCCACACTGTAGACCATAGAGTTCTCTGTGGATGACTCATTGCCCCAGCATTCCCCTCAGCCAATGAGAATCCTGCTGAGTATCCAGGAAGGAAAAAGATGATCTAGGGGAGCTGGAGGAGTTTCAGTTTTGGTTTGAGCAGGGGAAGTGAGCAGAACTCCCTGCTGCTCAGCATAAGAGACATTTTAAACCACATGTCTGCTAGGAGTTGTATATTAAAGTGAGAGATCCCAGAAGTCTCCTAGTGTGGAAGCTTGTGAATGTCTAGCAGTATATCTTGTTTGGTGCACTACTCCACATGTTACTTATGAAGAAGGAACTGACACTCCAGTAACCATCCAGACGCCTGTCAGAGGAACTCCTGTAGGTGACCTGCCTGCCAATCAAGGTGTTGCTGCTCAGAGGGTTCAAGTGCAAAGCTGTCCAAAGGTGCAAGGCCTGCAATCAGCATACAAGCTGCAAAAAGGTACTCTGTGTTTCACACCTCACACTACAGGGGTAGCGCTACCTCCAACAAGGGCCCCACCACGTGCACCACCGTTTCCCCAGGGGACTGAGTCTGTATCAGCTGAGGGGAGGAAATAATAGGGACTGTTGGGAGGGTGTCACTGATGGGTGTTGAACTTTCACACTGTGCAGTATAGGATTATGTTATAAATATCTGTGTTATTCTGTTGCACTGTTTTTATTCTTTGCATTTTACAATATATATTGTGGGTACCATTCCCCTTTAAAATACATACTGTGTGCAGTTATTATTAGAATTGCTTTGTTGTTTTCTTAGCAGGGATAAACATCTATCATTAGATACCTAGCTAAGTGGAGGCACTGCCAAAAGCTCATTATTCCCCAAACTCCCAAATTCTGCGGAGACTCAGCATCATCCTGTTAGCGCCAAAGTCAGAGGTAATCATGGATAAGGTTGGAAGTTGGTCACCGGCCAATCCGGAAGGGGTTACATATATATATATATATATATATATATATATATATATACACACACATACGTAATCCAGGAGCGTGTTCATATACAAGAATCAAATGTAGAAAAGCACTCTCAGAGAGAATCTGAGAGTGCTTTTCTACATTTGATTCTTGTATATATATATATATATATATATATATATACTAGAAGGTGTGTGGCACAGCAGAGTCTGGGTGGCAGTGGCATAAGTATAGAGTTCGCTGGGGTTGCACCTGCGACCGGACCTGTCACTCCAGGGGCCCGTCCTCCCCCTGCAACCTCCTCGCTTGACTTCCGCAATTAAGTAATGCAGAGCGCTGGGGCTCTGCATTACGAGAGTGCCAGTCTGCCAGAGGGAGATCAGTATTCCCTCCGGCAGACCGGCACTCTCGTAATGCACAGCGATGGGAGATGACATCATCTCATTACTGCATTACTGAAGAGAACCGCGCGGGAGAAGAGGTCTGTGCAGAAAGAGGCACAGACCTGTCCTCTGCCACTGGACCACCAGGGAGGTAGGAGATTTAGGGGCAATGTGGAGATGGGGGCAATGAGAAAGGGGCAATGTGGAGATGGGGGCAATGAGAAAGGGGCAATGTGGAGATGGGGGCATTGTGGAAGGGGCAATGTGGAGATGGGGGCATTGTGGAAGGGGCAATGTGGAGATTGAGGGGCATTGTGGAAGGTACGATGTGGAGATTGAGGGGCATTGTGGAAGGTACGATGTGGAGATTGAGGGGCATTGTGGAAGGGGCAATGTGGAGATTGAGGGGCATTGTGGAAGGGGCAATGTAGAGATTGAGGGGCATTGTGGAAGGGGCAATGTGGAGATTGAGGGGCAATGTGGAAGGGGCGATGTGGAGATTGGGGGGCATTGTGGAAGGGGCAATGTGGAGAATGAGGGGCAATGTGAAAGGGGCGATGTGGAGATTGGGGGCAATGTGGAAGGGGTGATGTGGAGATTGAGGGGCAATGTGGAGATGGGGGCAATGTGGAGGTGGCAATGTGGTCGGGGGCCTATGGCAATTCTTGCACCAGGGCCCCGTGGCTTCTAGTTACGCCTCTGCTAGGTGGCAATTTTTTTTTTTATTGTACTAAAAGTCAGACCTAATGGCAGGGCACCAGGACCCCTCCAGGTTCCCCCCAGCTACTGATCTCCCATCCTATTGAGCTCCCCTGCTTCCATCATACACCATGTACCGTGTAGTAGTGGGCGGGACTGGTAAACCCTCGAGGCTTCTCTCATTGACTTGAGAGTGACTTTTTTTTTTTTATAGTGGTATCGGTGATTGGTTGAGGAGCCGAGAACAATTTTCCATGCCTCCTCCTCAGCCAATGAGTTCTTTCCAACCACGCCCCCAGACAAAGAACCAGAAGTGATTCACTTAGATTTTATGTATATCTATATATATATATATATATATATATATTAATTGGGAGAAACCCCTAGTCCAGATGTTACTGAGCTATAGATGCAAAATGAATGAGTATCACATATGTGGTAAATAATACTTTTTCAGGGTGAGCTTTCAAGAGCAACAACCTCCCTTTTGGTTTGATAAAGGGAGGTTGTTGCTCTCTAAAGCTCGTCTAAAGGTTTATAAAACTTAATCAGTTTCCCGTTACCATTACCATCTTATATGGGTGACAGTTTACTAGCTGCAGTCGTCTGTCAGTGCTGTGGTATTAATCCCCTGAGATTACCAGCAGCTTTGAGCTCATACCATACCCTGTCATCCTCTGTCTGTAAAGCAAGGATAGGGATAAAGATGTAAATGTATTCGCCTTGATAGTTCACTGGGTAGATGGTTCAAGACTGTTGACTCCATCATTGCCACCCAAGCAGCAGAGCATATTGTTGTCTTGGCTCCAAGAAACTGACATCCACATCTTAATGTTACTGGATTATTTTTTTTTCTCTCTTTACAATATCATGGGGTACTATTTAACCCCTATTTAAAGTGTCAGGATTCTCACCAGTTTTTTCCTTAGGGACCGGTGATGGTCCTGGCACGTCACATACTTTGTGCATATAGCGCTGCTGCGGGAGTCTTGTAAGCACAAGCGGGGTCTGGAACTGACCACTACAAGACCAGAGCGGTCTCTCTCAGACCCCCATTGGTGCGCCAGCACACATCATTGGTCACATGTGTTGGAGTGCCTACAATAATCAAAGTGGTCCTTAACCCCTTAAAGACCCTTGACGGTCCTGGCACGTCACGAGTAGATTTGCGTTAAAGGGATAGCAATATTTAAAATGTAAAAAAAAAAATATCTTGTAGGGTTTACCCCCCTGAATAAAACAAGGGTACTCCCACTGCTGAAAGGTGTTTTATTCAAAAGATATTTAGCTCAAAGTTAATTTTTTAGGTGCAATATCACAGTGGCCTGAACTTGTACAGTGGCGCTGTTGCTACACCATCCTATGGACAGCTCTGGTCCCCGGACCATAAATCTGCATAGGACAGTGTAACAACAGCACTACTGTAACATTTCAGGCCACTGTGATATTGCACTAAAAAATTCAACTTTGAGTTGTAATAACTTTTGAGTAAAACACCTTACTGAATTGAGAGTACCCTTGTTTTTCAACATATTTTTTTTTTTTTTTTTTTACGTTTTAAGTATTACTATCCCTTTAAGGACCCATGAAGTGCCAGGACTGTCATGGAATTCAGGAAGCCCTGAACCAGATGAGGAAGTAAAAGAAAAAAAATGCCCCCTGAAGGGGTTAAGGTAAGGTTACTTCCCGGGACCGTTCGTGCTTAAGGGGTTAATAAAATTACACCTGAAAATCACAGAGTAAATAGGTAATGTGTATAATTTATTAATAACCATTGAAGCAATGCACTGGACACATCTCTGGCATTTAACCCTTTGAGTGCCAGATGAGTATAAAACACATTGCGTACTGTCCAAAACATCCTTTTTAAATGATATTTGTTTCTACATTTACCCTTTGAGCGCTACATTTAAATCAAAGGGAATTTTTTTAGTTCTCCGCTTTTGGACAAATAGTTTGAATAGCAAAGATGTAACCCTTTGAGTGCCAGAGTGGTACGGAATGCAATGCGTTCCGTACCACTCTGGCACTCAAAGGGTTCAAAATAGGTATCGCCAAGTAATTTTCATTATATTTACTTTTGACGCCCACGAAAAAATGCCCGCGGCCACATGGAGTGACAAGTCTGAGATAATCTGTAATAATCTAATCAAGGACTCCCATTCCTGAACGGCAGACAAGCGCTACGCGATGACGCAAAATAAAAAAGCGCCTGTGTAACAGAGCAGCGATATTGACTAATGGGATTAGTGCGATGCACAGCATCCTGGCGCACGTTTCAGGCTACACAGGGACTTCCATCTATTAAATGTCACACTGGATAGGATTTGCCTGGCAGCCGATAGGTTTGATATTCAGTCAAAGAATTTCTTGGCTGGATCTGAGGCTACAAAGATTCTCCGGCTGATGTGTTAAAAAGAACCAAAGAAAATCAGAGCGAATCATCTTTCTATACCATAAGGGACAGATTAAGATTCCCCAGACTTTTAACCACTTTGACTGGGAGAGAGATGCGATTAAGATCGCAATACCCTTTGATTGTCAGACGGGTTCCCATCGCATTGTGAAATGGTTAAAACTTAAAAGCCTCATTTCAGTCACTGGCACTGTTTAATTCGTCTGATATGGTACAATTGGTTTTTGCCATTGCCTTTAGCCAGGAATTCACTAATTATATAACAAAACAACTGAATTACAGGGGGGATTAAAATGTCAGTTTATTTGAATTGGGCTTTTAAAGGGATAGTAATACTTAAAGGGATAGTAATACTTCGTTTTATCTTTATTTTATTTTGTAGGCATTAAAAAAACACGAAGAACGATATAAGTCTTATCTCTCAAACCTTTATGGTTTAAGAGATATTCACAAGCAAAGTCCCCCCCCCGTTTAGCCAGATCAGAAGGGAGGTGCCCAGGTAGATTGCAGAGAGGGACAATCTTCAATTAAGATAAGGGAAAAAGCTGAAAAACTTGTCAAGGGGGGAAGGGCTTTCATTGTTCTCATAAGAAGAAGATTGTCCCCTTCTGTTATCTGTCTGGTCTATGGACTGTATTCCACATCTAAGAAGAGATGGCTTACACTAGGTAAAAGGGGCGGGAGGGGAAACTTTGCTTGTGAATATCTCTCAAACCATAAAGGTTTGAGACACAAGACTTATATCGTTCTTCATGTTTTTTTAATTCCTACAAAATAAAATAAAGATAAAACGAAGTATTACTATCCCTTTAAATATTACTAATCCCCATATTGTAGCTTTGGTAAAAAGATTTGATTTGTCCCCAGGTTCATTTCTCAAACCTTTATGGTTTGAGAGAGAACTGAACGCAACGTCCCTCCCCCTTCCCTGAAGTCAGTGTTGTACTGACCGCAGGGGAAGTCTGTCGTACAACCGTCCAGCGGCTCTGCAGCTGAGCCGAGATCCCGTTAGTAGAAAATAATTATTTCACTGAAGCAGTCTTCTATATGTGCTTGGTTTGCAGTGACCTTATTCCATCATGCTGGCTGTCCGTATACTAAAAGAGATCATTAACCATTCATCTACTGAAATATCTTGTAACATCTATTCCTGTCAATCTAAGCTGAATAAATGGAAAATGCTCTGGTCCTTTAAGAGGTAATGAAAGACTTTAACCCTTCAGTTGCTGTCTGTATACTAAATGAAAGAATTAACCCTTCAAAAGCAGAAAACGCAGTCTAGCATCCAGTGTAATTTCACTACCCATCATCGTGATTTGTTTAAATAACTAAATTGGCTAACACTTGAATCTAGATGTACCCTTCACCTTTCTTACCTAGTTGACAACCATTTCTCAGGAAAGTTACCAGACTACCTGAGCAGTATGATCACTCCAGATCTCCATACTAACTATAACCTCCACTGCTAACAACTCACTGAGTATTCCACACTACCTGAGCAGTATGATCACTCCAGATCTCCATACTCACTATAACCTCCACTGCTAACAACTCACTGACTATTCCACACTACCTGAGCAGTATGATCACTCCAGATCTCTATACTAACTATAACCTCCACTACACTGCTAACAACTCACTGACTATTCCACACTACCTGAGCAGTATGATCACTCCAGATCTCCATACTAACTATAACCTCCACTGCTAACAACTCACTGACTATTCCACACTACCTGAGCAGTATGATCACTCCAGATCTCCATACTAACTATAACCTCCACTCCACTGCTAACAACTCACTGACTATTACACACTACCTGAGCAGTATGATCACTCCAGATCTCTATACTAACTATAACCTCCACTACACTGCTAACAACTCACTGACTATTCCACACTACCTGAGTAGTATGATCACTCCAGATCTCCATACTAACTATAACCTCCACTACTAACAACTCACTGACTATTCCACACTACCTGAGCAGTATGATCACTCCAGATCTCCATACTAACTATAACCTCCGCTCCACTGCTAACAACTCACTGACTATTCCACACTACCTCAGCAGTATGATCACTCCAGATCTCCATACTAACTATAACTTCCACTTCACTACTAACAACTCACTGACTATTCCATACTACCTGAGGAGTATGATCACTCCATCTCTCCATACTAACTATAACCTCCACTACTAACAACTCACTGACTATTCCACACTACCTGAGCAGTATGATCACTCCAGATCTCTATACTAACTATAACCTCCACTACTAACAACTCACTGACTATTCCACACTACCTGAGCAGTATGATCACTCCAGATCTCTATACTAACTATAACCTCCACTAATAACAAATCACTGACCATTCCACACTACCTGAGCAGTATAATCACTCCAGATCTCCATACTAACTATAACCTCCGCTCCACTGCTAACAACTCACTGACTATTCCACACTACCAGTACCTGAGCAGTATGATCACTCCAGATTTCCATACTAACTATAACCTCCACTCCACTACTAACAACTCACTGACTATTCCACACTACCTGAGCAGTATGATCACTCCATCTCTGCATACTAACTATAACCTCCACTACTAGCAACTCACTGACTATTCCACACTACCTGAGCAGTATGATCACTCCAGATCTCCATACTAATTATAACCTCCACTGCTAACAACTCACTGAGTATTCCACACTACCTGAGCAGTATGGTCACTCCAGGTCTCCATACTAACTATAACCTCCGCTCCACTGCTAACAACTCACTGACTATTCCACACTACCTCAGCAGTATGATCACTCCAGATCTCCATACTAACTATAACCTCCACTCCACTGCTAACAACTCACTGACTATTCCATACTACCTGAGGAGTATGATCACTCCATCTCTCCATACTAACTATAACCTCCACTACTAACAACTCACTGACTATTCCACACTACCTGAGCAGTATGATCACTCCAGATCTCTATACTAACTATAACCTCCACTACTAACAACTCACTGACTATTCCACACTACCTGAGCAGTATGATCACTCCAGATCTCTATACTAACTATAACCTCCACTAATAACAAATCACTGACCATTCCACACTACCTGAGCAGTATAATCACTCCAGATCTCCATACTAACTATAACCTCCGCTCCACTGCTAACAACTCACTGACTATTCCACACTACCAGTACCTGAGCAGTATGATCACTCCAGATTTCCATACTAACTATAACCTCCACTCCACTACTAACAACTCACTGACTATTCCACACTACCTGAGCCATATGATCACTCCATCTCTGCATACTAACTATAACCTCCACTACTAGCAACTCACTGACTATTCCACACTACCTGAGCAGTATGATCACTCCAGATCTCCATACTAATTATAACCTCCGCTCCACTGCTAACAACTCACTGACTATTCCACACTACCTGAGCAGTATGCTCACTCCAGATCTCCATACTAACTATAACCTCCATTCCACTGCTAACAACTCACTGACTATTCCACACTACCTGAGCAGTATCATCACTCCAGATCTCCATACTAACTATAACCTCCATTCCACTGCTAACAACTCACTGACTATTCCACACTACCTGAGCAGTATGATAACTCCAGATCTCCATACTAACTATAACCTCCACTGCTAACAGCTCACTGACTATTCCATACTACCTGAGCAGTATGATCACTCCAGATCTCCATACTAACTATAACCTCCACTACTAACAACTCACTGACTATCCCACACTACCTGAGCAGTATGATCACTTCAGATCTCCATACTAACTATAACCTCCGCTCCACTGCTAACAACTCACTGACTATCCCACACTACCTGAGTAGTATGATCACTCCAGATCTCCATACTAAGTATAACCTCCACTCCACTGCTAACAACCCACTGACTTTTCCACACTACATGAGCAGTATGATCACTCCAGATCTCCATACTAACTATAACCTCCACTCCACTGCTAACAACTCACTGACTATCCCACACTACCTGAGCAGTATGATCACTCCAGATCTCCATACTAAGTATAACCTCCACTCCACTACTAACAACTCACTGACTTTTCCACACTACATGAGCAGTATGATCACTCCAGATCTCCATACTAACTATAACCTCCACTATTAACAACTCACTGACTATTCCACATTACCTGAGCAGTATGAGCACTCCAGATCTCCATACTAACTATAACCTCCACTACTAACAACTCACTGACTATCCCACACTACCTGAGCAGTATGATCACTCCAGATCTCCATACTAACTATAACCTCCGCTCCACTGCTAACAACTCACTGACTATCCCACACTACCTGAGCAGTATGATCACTCCAGATCTCCATACTAAGTATAACCTCAACTCCACTGCTAACAACCCACTGACTTTTCCACACTACATGAGCAGTATGATCACTCCAGATCTCCATACTAACTATAACCTCCACTCCACTGCTAACAACTCACTGACTATCCCATACTACCTGAGCAGTATGATCACTCCAGATCTCCATACTAACTATAACCTCCACTACTAACAACTCACTGACTTTTCCACACTACATGAGCAGTATGATCACTCCAGATCTCCATACTAACTATAACCTCCACTATTAACAACTCACTGACTATTCCACATTACCTGAGCAGTATGATCACTCCAGATCTCCATACTAACTATAACTCCAACAACTAACAACTCACTGACTATTCCACTCTACAAGAAAGAAGCCAGTCGATCTGCCTTCTGAAAGCCTGACATAATCTAAAATCCCTAAAAATACCTGCTTCTTTACATCTAAAAATAATATGTAAATGTATATGTAATTGTTTATATTGTGTCTCTATTTTGTGTGAATAGGTAACTTTTTTACTGGAAAAGCTCTCCAGGACATACGTAATGGAGCAGTAAACTTTATTTTATGAAAACATATATGTTATAGAGCTTTTCCTACTGAGTAAATCAAAGGTACTCCCAATGCAGTCAGTTGTTTTATTCAAAATGTGTAACAGTGCAATTAATCAGTAAGTGAATTTGCTGTGTGCTTACTTCCTGATAGTTCTAACTGACAAGAAGTGACTCAGTAGTTTCTATCACATTCTATGAAGAACTGTATGTCTCTGACTTTCCTCTCCATTAGAATGTAACAGAATAAATAATTGGAATTTGACCACTAGAGGGCACTGCTAATGAAAATAAACATGGGTTTAAACTGTAATAACTCTGGAAATATGCATCTCTTGGCAGTGTGCTTACTATTATTTTACTCAGCAGGAAAAGCCCTACAAAATATATTTTTTCATAAAAAAGTTTTCAGCTCCTTTTTAAAAGAAAGAATATGCTTTCTGGTAAAACTTTTTCCAAATAAATAAATAAAAGTTTGTTTTTGTTATTCATATTCTGAGATAAAAAAACTATATATTTATTTATGTGTACCCTTCATTACACCTTGTCAAATGACACATAAAATTTAAGGATTGCCCTAGAAAATTCCCCATTTTGTATAAGAGGTGCTTTAGGCAAACAGAGCTTGAGAAGTATTGAAGTACAGCAAACATTATTCTGTTGGACGCTGGGACATCACCAATAGACCTGTGTGAATCGGTTCGTCCAGATTGGGGTTTCAGCCTAATAAGGGTCATTTGGCGTCATTTGGGCCGGTCGTAAAGGAAAGGACCATTCGTTAAAAAATCCCTAATCCGAACCGACCTGGTCTGAAATTTCAGTACAAATTTCGTAAATTCGGATGACGGCTACCCGCGCAGGTGCTTCTTTCCTGCTGCCCTGTCTCTAGTCCAATTAGCTTCTTCGTTTAATGTGCTACTTTCCCGCCCTGTCTCTAGTCCAATTAGCTTCTTGGTTTCATGATGGGGGTTGGACTAATGACACAGACACCCAGACAGCCTGCATTTCCTGTTAGTCCATAGTTGGAGGGGCTCAGGGAGAGAAGAAGGTAGGAGATAGACAGCGTCACTGTCCACTGTCCAGTTGTTGTGTAGGCAGGCAGGTAGCATTAGGCATAGGCAGGCAGCCAGCATTAGTGCCTTATTTCCACTGTAAGGGAGAGTCATTTGTGTTCCTGTGCAAAATAAAAATATTAGGAATTTGTGTTAATTTTCAAAGTGACACAGCCAATCTGACAGTTGTGTAGACAGGCAGGCGGCATTATTGCGTTTTTGCCACTGCAAGGGAGTGTTTTTATTGCATTTTTTACAGTTTTTTAAATTCAGCAGAATAATTCGTCGCATTTCGTCCGAGTTGAACAGGTCCAGTCTGAAATGCAGATCCTCCGAATGGAAATAAAAAAAAAATTTAGTCCGAAATCGAATTTTACTGAATTTTTTTGCCGTGCACAAGTCTGGTCACCAATGCGTAGCTTCACACTGCATTGCAGCCATCTCTAGCACACGTAAGGTAAAACAAAAATATCTTTATCATCTGGTAGTAATGTATAAACCAAGCAAACATATAAAAAAGCAACACAGACACTTGACATTTATAAAAACTAGGTTTGGCTCTCATGGGAACAGTGACGGCATAAGCCCTACGCATTTCATGCAGTGTCTATGATCAAGTGTAAGGCTATCAAGAAATGTGTAAAATGTATGATGGCTCTTTTGCCATGTGAATATATTTTTTTTCTTTATACATATTACTAAAATGTAAGGCTTCGACACTTGTTTGCTGGGTAGTCGCAAATACCAAGAATATCTATTTATCATTTTCATTATTTTATCCACTGTATACTAGTTTGTTTCTAAATTTGAACATGCATGGCTGAACCCATATTTAAATAAGCCTAATAAACTATTTATGCAGGCAGCACTTGCTGCTGTGTTGCTGAATTCAGCAGCATAAGCAGGGCTGGATTTAAATTACAGTTGCAACTAGTCAAGGCATTCTAGGTGCCCTTAGCTCCGCCCCTGAGCCACACACACCCACTCCTCACATAACCCCTCCCCCAGTCACATCCACTGCGTTCTGGAACAGAAAATACTCTTGGCCTGCAATAAGCAAGAGCAAATGTTAAAGCCTTGGTTGGTAGATCTTTCTAGCATCCATTATGTAACATAACAGCCTGTAAAGGATTATACATTTGGTGCAGGAACACTGAAATTGCTGTGCACAAACCCATAGTTAAGAATGTGGGTGTGGTCATCACAGCTTAGGCACCACCCCTCAGAATCTGGGTTTCTAGGCAACTGCCGACTCTGCCTATTAGGAAATCCATCCCTGAATACAATAATTTGGGTGAGTTTGAACAAAGAAATAGAGGACAGATAAAAATCTCCCAAATTACTGTTGTTTTCAATAGGGCTTCGCAATGCATTAATGACCTCTCTAGCATTCAAAGAGCTAAAGGCCCCATTTAAATTAACATGATTTTTTTTTTTTTAATAAGCTTTATTGTAACATTAAGTAGATAAAAACGTGATAAACTATAGAGAGTAGCAAATAACAATAGCACAGAATTGGGTACAGACGTAAGTTTGGTATAATGGCAAAGGAAATAACATGGAGATGTTAGGAATATGCCAACTGATATCAGGCAAATAAATAAGAGTGAGTGGAGAAAATGATCTGAGGGATGTAGCAGGGTTGTCTGTGAGAGGAGAGAAGCGAAAGATAGTGATGAAAAGGGGGAAGGGTGGAGAGAGGGGAGCAGGGGATAGAGGAGGTAAATTAACATGATTTTTAATTTGTCACCTACGAAACAGCTGGTTGGCTCCATAACTCTTGATTTTTCCATAAAGCAGGCATCCCACTCAATTACATAGTAACATAGTGACTTAGGTTTAAAAAAGACTTGCGTCCATCTAGTTCAGCCCTTTTCCTATTCCTGTTTACCATCGTTGATCCAAAAGTAGACGACTAAGAGGAGACCTTATCACACTGTACAAGTATATTAGAGGTCAATACGAGGATCTCTGAGGTGAGCTAGTTATTCCAAGGCCTGATCAGGTGACCGGGGACACCCCTTGATATTAGAGGAAAGGAGGTTTAAACTTCAGCAGAGGAAGGGTTTTTTTACGGTAAGGTCTATTAAATTGTGGAATTCATTGTCCAGGGAGGTAGTTATGGCAGATACAATGGATACATTTAAGAGAAGATTAGATACATTTCTTTCAAAAGGGAACATACAGAGATATACTGTTTATCAGTAGGCTGATCAGGAAGGTCTGATGAAGACTAATTTAATTGGTAGCAGGAAGGCTATAAAATTCTCAGTTACTGAGGTATGAGGCGGAGGTTGAACTTGATGGACTTGTGTCTTTTTTCAACCTAATTTACTATGTTACTAAGGCAAAGAAAACCCTCAATATAGCAATTTCAAATTCTGCCTTGAGTGGAGGGAAAAAATTCCTTCTTGATTCCAAATGGCAATCCGATTTCTCCCTGGATCAACAAGCCCTAACTAAATATTAATCCCAGTACTAACATACATAGCCCTCTACGTTATGTTATTAGTCACTACCAGTTCCCCTGGTTAATAACAGAGGTTCTAAAACAGAGCTAAGTAGAACATTTATATGATCAGGTTTTGCTGTATCCTCAGGAAAGGTTCGGGAATATGCACTTTACATTTTAGCTGAGAGAAGCTTTTTTTTAAAGCATTCTGAATCATAAACTGAAGGAGATGTCTCATTCCTTTACTGTCAAGAACTTACGTACTTCCTAATTATTTTTTTTTTCTACTCACAAAGCAAGACTGAGTCCCATTGGAAACTGGGGCTCTGTGAGTGGATTAAAATTAGATTAAGGCATTTTAGGGCCCAATTAGACACAGAAAACTTTAGTTCCATTAAGGCATCTTGAGGTCTAAGCAGAATTAATGCTATCCGCGGCTTGTAATGGGAGAGTAGAGTGCTTAACTTGTCTGACAAGATCAGAATTGATAAGATTAAGGTTGAAAGCCTCAGACACAGCAGTATGGATCATTAAGTTAAAGGAAGAAAAATTGCAGAGGTATGTATGGATGGCACAACAAGAGTGAACATCGTGGTTCCCTGGGGACGGGCTATCCAACAAGTCGACCTCTAGATGGATGAAGGACAAAAGGTCAGACGTAGTCTTTATCGTTTTTGCAGTCAAGTTTTACAGAAATAGAATAACACCATCAAACAGATGGATTGCTCGTGGACATAGATTCTTACAGGAAGTCATTGTTGTAGATAACTGTCTCTATATTCTGTATACTCTCTTTGCTTTTATTCCCCGGGGACCTTGGACTCCCACACTGTTCCTCCGAGATATCCTAAGTCGCAGGCCTGGGGATAAGAAATGAATACACGCAGACACGAATCTTGTGCTATAACTTCTTATCCAATTTATTAAGCGAAATTCACCAGTTTATATAACGCAAAATCAGTGGGTGGTAGGCATGTTAATTAGGGGGAGAGATTTCCCCTCCCAGGATACATGAACAGATATGGACATTGTCGGTCATTTAACCAATGGGAAGACAGAGGGAGATCAATAGTTAAGAGGCTTCGGACACATCACACCTGCAAATTACTTCATCATTTGGTAGAATGCCCCTTACCGCAGCAAAGACAAAACAAGTTATAAAAAGATTTGTTCTAGACATGTTGTTCAACTAATTTCAGTGTCACAAGGTTGATATCATTTTCTTAATTAGCTCTTATCAAATTATTACTGTTAGAGCAAAACATAGCTAGAAATATTATATTTTAGCAGAGTATAGCCAATGCGCATCTGTAGGCCTTGCAGAAGCAAATATTTTCCCTTTCAGTCATCTTAATAATAACCAACCTCTAAAATTTACTTAGGCCAGAAAATCCTAATCACCACTATGAATTTAGCCATTGTGTCTTTGTTCAGTAGATAACATCTTCAAGTCAGTAATGGCTGTCATGTCCATGAAGGAGGACATTACGGATACCACCAGGAGAGTATGAGGTCAGACTCTTCTCCCTGCCCACGGTAATCAGAAGTCCTTTAAAGGGATAGTAACCCCCCCGAACAACGTGACGCCAAAAGCGAGCAATCATGCAAACATACTGAACTCCCTTATTCCCATCTCTCAAACCTTTATGGTTTGAGAGATGTAAGACAAGAAAGACCTCCGCTCCCTCCCCTTTCTGCCTGACGAGCTGTAAAGCTGTCAGAGGCAGAATCCGGTCGTCCGACTTTAGGCGGCTCTTCAGGAGTACTGTCATCTAGATATCTCCTTATAATTACTTCATCGGAATGGTCTACAACATGTGCTTGCAAGCCAGGCACAAGGTTTAGACCGTACCGATGAAGTAATAATACGGAGATAACTAGAAGACATCGCAGTCCTTAAATAATTAAAGGGATAGTAATATCAAAAAATAAATTTCCATCCGATCGTTCAGTGTACTTTTCTATACTGTATATCCTTTACCTTTATATTTGGCTTGAAAATCCAATTACAAGTTTCCCCCTCCTGACCCTTTTCCATATGTAATGCTAAAATCAGAAAGCTGGCCCAGACAGATCACAACGAGAGGTAAGTGTGTCAGCATAAGGATAAACCTGCCCTTCTTCACCAAGGGGGGCAGAGTTTTCCTTACACTGACAGACTCAATATTGTCCCTCACTGCGATCTGTCCACTCAGGTGACCAGCTTTCAAATGATGTTCAAGCGGAACTTTCACTTACATTAAAGTTGTTTAATAGGTTGCAGTGCAAACGTTAACATTTACTATCCTTTTTTTTTCAATGCAACTACTTATAGAGATATTGAGTCAGTTCTTGGTACCTCCTGACGTCATCCAGCTGGTCCCTGTGGGACTAAGTGTCCTGCAGTGCTTCTTAGGTTCTCCCATATGCCTGTGAATCCAGCCTACACTCCTACTGATGTGTAGCTCTGACCTGGTGCGATCTGGGTCCAATGTGCATCCAGCTCAGAGAGAGATAGTAAGAGCAGTCTGGTAAAGTAAAACAGGGGAAGTACTTTCACCGCTCACTGTACGCCTCATAACGGGAGAGTGATGACAATCATGATCTAGATCACAGGCATGGCGCCGCTCTCCCTTTCTGCTCCAGACACATTCAACGTTGCTTTTTACAATACAACTTTTTCAACTTAAAAATGCATATTTCACAGACCTTAGAGATTAAACTGTATAGGGTTAGTAAAGTGAAAATTCCGCTTTCAGAACATAGTATTCAGGATAGAAAATTACACTGAACAATCGGATGGATATTAATTTTGTGGCATTACAATCTCTTTAAGTAGGCCCACGCTCTTCTCCTGCTTCAGTCTGAAAAACCTACCAGTGACTGTCATGTCCACCTCCATGGTCATGACATTGAGGACCGATTGACGATGTTATCTCTTGAACAAAGGAACAAGGGCAAAATTCATTTTGGCCAGAATGGAGGTCAATAGGTGGTGTTAAATCGCCTTTAAAGCCTCTCATTAAGACAACTGTAGTTTTACAGTGCGACCCAAGCAATCAACACTATGACCCAGTGATAGGCAATTGTGAGACCCTCCAGATGATGCCAGACTACAATTCCCATAATTCCCCGGCAGCCAGTTTTAACCTCTTTCAGCTCATACTCATTAAAGGGTGCAATTGCAGATGACCGGTTTGATCAATGTAAATGATTCTAATTGGATTGTCCCTAAATTAGTCCACTCTTTTTATAGATGTGCCCTACGCATTTTAAGTATCATGCTATGGAATGCTACTTATTTCCCCAAAGGACATTGTTTTAAAAACTTTTAAGTCTGTTGCTGTTGATATCAGGGCCTGATTTGACATTAGGCAGAGTAGGCAATGCGTTCTGTACCCATCTGGCACTCAAAGGATTAAACTGCAATAATTGAAGGGTGATGCCTCATCGATGTTGGCCACGCATTCTGAAGATATCCATGAATTTTATATCACAGGACAAAACCAACCGATTTCTTGGTAATACAACTGTATTGTCATTTCAACAAAAACAGATTCATTCCTATGTATCCCTAAGTAGTTTTATATATAGAAGTGGTATGCATCAAGCTCCCAATTTATAAAATAAATCATTGCTTGATTTGTGTCAATCTCAACCAGCACATTCTTGAAATTCAAGTGATTTCCTCAGATCATCAGGCGCAGGTATTTATGTCAACTCATCAAACTGAAAGGAATAAAATGAGGTTTTGTTGGTGCAGAATGTAATTATAAGATGTATGCATGGGCAACACGTCCCTTACTGTTCCTCTGAGCATTTCAAACATTGTAATGTGATTCACGCGGAATAAATAGGGGACACATTTTAAATTGAGGAATAGCTGCATACTCAAAACACCTTTTGTTAAAGGAGCAGTAAACTTTTTTTATGAAAACACATATTTTACAGAGCTTTTTCTGCTGAATAAAACAAGGTCACTCCCACTGCTGTCAGATGTTTTATTCAAAAATTACAGCAGTTTAAATAATCAGGAAGTGAACTGTTTACCTCCTGGAAGTTCTAACTGACAGGAAGTGAATTTACTGTGTTTACTTCCTGATAGTTCTAACTGACAGGAAGTGAATGTACTGTGTTTACTTCCTGATAGTTCTAACTGACAGGAAGTGACAGGCAGTTTCTATCACATTCTATGGAGAACTGTATGTCACTGACTTTTCTGACTTTCCTCTCCATTAGAATCTAACAGAAAATCTAATTAAAATTTGACCACTAGAGGGCACTGCTAATGTAAAAAAAAACATGGGATTAAACTGTAATAACTCTGGAAATATAAATCTCTCGGCAGTGAGAGTACCCTTATTTTACTCAATAAGTAAATCCCTACAAGATGTTTTTTCATACAAAAAAGTTTACTACTCCTTTAAATCAGAAATTGGAAGGCAGTGGAACTTCACCTTGCTGTTAGATTATAACTTAACAAGAGGTTGATGTGAATTGCAATTCTGCAACAGGTGTTGGATAGCATGTTGACCACTCCAGTGATGGTCTAATTAACCCCTTAAGGATTAGAGGGATGCCTCAGAATGTTGTGCTTGCAGATCGTGGAACTGATTTCAAAAAAGCAATGGATACCTATCTAGCACAGAACAAAACTGAGAATCATGACAGTTGGCTTTAATGCAGATGGGATGTTGATCCAGGGAAATATCTAACTGCCATTTGGAGTCAGGAATTATTGTTTTTACCCATTTGGGCCTAAATTGGAAATGGCTTCAATGTTTGTTTTTTGCCTTCCTCTGGATCAATTGGGGTGATATGGCATGGGCTGGACTTGACAGACGAGTATCTTTTTTCAGCCTCATTAAAGCGGCACTTTCAGTTACTAATAAGTCGCCCTTGAAATATTAAACATATGGTGACTAGCACCCTAATACATGTATTACCTCTTTAAATTGCAGCATTCTAATGAAATTTTTCATCCTAGGAGACCGGAAGCCAGGCATCAGCATAGACATCTTGTCTGCACGCCTGACCTGTCAGTCCCGGTCTCCTGTAAGGAGCATTGTAGCGTACCACAAGGTAAGCCTGTCAGTCTCCTATAATATGAAAGATTTCTTTAGAAAGCGGCACTTTGCAGAGGTAATACATGTACTAGGATGCTAGTTGCCATATGTTTAATAATTCAAGGGTGACTTATTAGTAAGTGAAAGTTCCGCTTTAACAATATTACTATAAGGGAAAACAAAAGTTCTACTAATTGATAATACAACTTATACAGTCAGTGAGATGACTCAGTTGATTTATGGACCAGCTCTAGAATTGGTTCAAGCCACAAGGTCGCAGGTTCTAGTCCCAGCAAGGTCAGCTCAGCCTTTCACACTTCTGAAGTACTTAAACTGAGTCGAGGACATACTTGAAAATGAGAGACAATCTCAATGCATTCTTCCTGTTAAAATACCTTCACAAAAAATAAAATAATAATAATCCCCTAGTTATCTTAACAGTTTGAGTGCCAAAGAGGTATCGAATGCAGTTAGTTAATCTTGTAACAAAATCCTAATAACCACTATGAATTAATTCTGTGTGGACTGGTTCCTCCAAATGCTGGATGTCATGCCCATGGAAGCCAACATGATTTTCCTTGTAGGACACCAAACACTGTCCAGTGAATTATTAAGTGGGAGGAGTTTGGGGGGGGGTTTGCAGCCCTCTGCTAGAAGAAACATGTCTGCTTCCACAGACGTGACAGCTATCCTATATAATAACTAATTGAACAGCCCATTACATGGGCCATAGTACCACTGCCACCCGGTCGCGGGCCAGTCACTCACAGTAGAGACTGCCCACGCCACGACTGATACAGAGCTGGACGGTCCTTTGTAGTGCCCAGCTCTGTATCAGCCGCGGCGTGGGCAGTCTCTACTGCACATGACTGCAGCCCGCGCAGCAGTGTCTACTGCGCATATCGCGGCGTTACACACGATCTAGCGAATTATTATATAGGATTAGCTAAAACGTGTGTAACAACAAAGTCATGCACAGTAGAGACTGCCCACAGCGCAGCTCATACAGAGCTGGATGCTCCAAAGGAGCGCCCACCTCTGTATCAACCACGGTGTGGGCAGCCTCTACTGTGCATGACTGCCTCGCGACCGGCTGGCAATGGCACTGTGGCCCGTGTAACGAGCTCTTCAACTAGTTACTAATAAAAAGATAATTTTGGAGAACCAGTCCAAGCTGAATTGATCCAGAGATACCATTAACCCTTTGAGCACCAGAGAGGTATTGGATACCCCTCTGGCACTCAAAGGGTTAAGATTTTCTTCCCAGTTTAAAGTACGTGGGGGGCTTATTATTAGTTGTTAATGTTCCTTTAACCCCTTGAATGTTGGAGTGGTCTGCAACGCATTGCATTGCAATGCTCTGATGATCTGTCTATCCAGTGGCGTAACTATAGGGGTCGCAACTGCGACCGGGCCCCTTACTCCAGGGGCCAGGCTGCCCCCTGCGACCCCTCTGCCTGGTGCCCTCAATCTCCCTCCGGTGCTCTAATAATGCAGAACACTGGAGATGACATCATCTAGTAATGCAGAACACTGGAGATGACATCATCTCCCAGCTCTCTGCATTACTAAGAGGACTGTGCGGGAGCACCAGGGAGGTAGGAGATGTGGGGCATTGTGAAGATTGAGGGACATTGTAGAGGGGGTCAGGGTGGTTGAGGGGGGCCAATGTGGTGGTGTAGGGGGCCCGTGGCACTTCTTGCACCAGGGCCCGGAGTCTTCTAGTTACACCTCTGTCTCTATCATTCAAGAGTTAAAGGGATAGTAATACTTAAAATGTAAAAAAAAAATATGTTGTAGGGTTTATCCCCCTGAGTAAAACAAGAGTACTCCCACTGCTGAAAGGTGTTTCATTCAAAAGTTATTAATTTTCAAAGTTGAATTTTTTAGGTGCAGTATCACAGTGGCCTGAAATTGTACAGTGGCGCTGTTGCTACACCATCCTATGGAGATTTATGGTCAACTGACCAGAGCTGTCCATAGGATCGTGTAGCAACAGCGCCACTATACAATTTCAGGCCACTGTGATATTGCACCTAAAAAATTCAACTTTGAAAATTAATAACTTTTGAATGAAACACCTTTCAGCAGTGGGAGTACTCTTGTTTTACTCAGGGGGATAAACCCTACAACATATTTTTTTTTACATTTTAAGTATTACTATCCCTTTAAGGAACATTTGACTCATATGTTACTGAAATATTTGCTCTTTAAAAATCTGACTGCTGATATTTTAACCACATGTGGGCCAAAGCAGCATTGAACGCATTGCGGAAGAATTACATTGGTCGTCCCTGTGGCAATGCAAAGGTTAAACAAGAAAGCATGGTTTATCACTGGATTCAACACTAACTGGAAGCTCAGCATGAACTGGTAGCTTGTCAGTATGACCCTTGTTGTCCTCCTAGGATTGGAGTTCAGTAAAATGAGAACATGCTCTGATAGGCAATTTTTATTTAAATGGAATTGAATATTATTTTGTAAAGCAATCTGTATGAACATACCCTTGCCTGAGAAAATGGGCTTACTGATTCAAACAAAAATGGAGAAGCGAATCAGGTTAAGATTTTTTTTTTTTTTAAGTCCTCGTATGCGCAATTATGGCGAAGCATGTTGAAACATGATCTTTTCAAATAATGCACCACAATTATTATGCGTTTCTAGAAACCAGCTGTAAATGCAACAACAAAGAAATGGAGAGTCTAAAAAGCTTTCATCAGCCGAGTCGAACAGACGCACCAGCCCTTTTAATGGTGTTCAGCTACTCGAGGGTATTAAATCCACATTCATCACTTATGTCTTTCACTGTCTGAGAGCTCCATATGGATGAGCTAATTACATCTTAATCTTATTTATCGCACAGGTGTATACTCAGCTTTTAAAGGGATAGTAATACTTTGTTTTATCTTTATTTTATTTTGTTGGCATTAAAAAAACATGAAGAACGATGTAAGTCTTATCTCTCAAACCTTTATGGTTTGAGAGATATTCACAAGCAAAGTTGCCCCTTTTACCCAGTGTAAGCCATCTCTTCTCAGATGTGGAATATGGTTGTAAGACCAGACAGATAACAGAAGGGGACAATCTTCTTCCTATGACAACAATGAAGGCCCTGCCCCCCTTGACAAGTTTTTCAGGTTTTTCCCTTACCTTAATTGAAGATTGTCCCTCTCTGCAATCTACCTGGGCACCTCCCTTCTGATCTGGCTGAGCAGTGTTACATCAGTAAAAGGGGCGGGAGGGGGATACTTTGTCATTGAATTACTCTTGAACTACAACTCTGACAGAACTGAAATAACACTCTCCAAAGTCCAAATACTATGATGATTAATTAGAGCTGCTTTTATTATGAAACATTACTATCCCTTTAAAGCAGGTGAACGAAGCAATACTCACAAATTGAAGTGAAGTAATTATCAAAAAAAAGAAACAATTTCATAGGTGTCAAATACAAATACCCACTAATCTGAAAGAGTATTTGAGCTGCATGTATTATACAAATGTTATTTCGGCCCATACTTGGATTTCTGGGTGAAGTACTGTAATTGCCTAAATTTTGCTGTCACAGCAACCTATGGAGCAACATTTTCACTGTAATTAGGTATCCACAGGCTGCTGTAGAACAGCACCAACACTGGATTTCAGGCAAAGGAAGAAATGCGCACAAAAAAAATGCACGTTTGTGCCACAATAACTTTTGAATAAAACAATTCTCAGCAGTGTGAGGGCCCTTGTTTTACTCAGTACAATACACAGTGCAATATATAGTGATTTTTTAAATCAATTGGGAATTTTTATTTCTACTCTGTGGTACAGCTGATTTGTCCCAGAATTACTCCAGGGAAGGATGCAATGTAATGGTGAAGTGTGTCTGACACAGGGCCGGCAGCACCTATAGGCAAGGTAGGCGCTGGCCTAGACTGCACGTGTACTGGGGGCGCAGGCATGCAGCAGAGAAGAGCTGCGCCCAGGGCCACTGTCGTGTATCTTCACACCCAGGAGGCGGGACCTGTCACTGAGGTCTGCCCACTAGGCATGTACAGACGCGTCATGCTCTGCCCTAGCTGCTGTGCTCCATCGTCGATGTCGGCTGTTTAGTAATGCAGAGCGCGCTGGGAGTCAACATCTCCCAGCGTGCTCTGCATTACTAAAGAGAAGACCAAGCGGGAGCTCCAGCTACAGGTCTGTGATGGGGGCAAGTTGGGGCTGATAGGGTGCAAAGTGGAGGTAGTGGGGGGCAAGTTGGAGCTGTGGGGGCAAAGTAGAGCTGGTGGGGCAAGAAAAGAGGTGGGGTATAAGTAAGCGGGGTATAAAGGTTTGGGACACAAGGGGCGGAGCCAAGGGGCAGCAAAATTAGGTTTTGCCTAGGGTGGCAAAAAAGCCCTGGTCTGCCAATATCTGGAGATCACTTTGCTTTGGGGAATGTGCACTCTGAGTGAGGTATGCAGGGGGGGGGGGGGCTGTGATCATTAGCATATGATGTAGTGAAGCTAGAGGTTTGTTGGGGAGGGCAAGCGAGGAAGAAAAGACAGCCTCATACTTCAGCATCAAGAACACCAATAGCCCCTCCTTAACCTTTTGCCTGCCAGATTGATGTGCAATGCGGTTTGCCTTGTGAAATGTGGCTGAGACTTATGTTAACATGAATCAGCTGATCGGAGACCAGTCTGCTGATTAACTGTAAAACCTGATAGACAGCCAGTTCTGTGTTTACCTCAGCTGATCGGAGACCAGTCCTATGTTTACCTATAACAGCTGATAGACAGCTTGCACTCTGGAGACCCACTACTGCAGGCATGGAACTGTGTATGTTATAACCCACTGAATGCCACGCAACTGTGCAACAGTGAAACGTAACCCCTTAAGGACCCATGACGTGGAATTCCTTGAATTGGATTCACTAAAAAAAAAAATAAAAAAAAAATTCTGTGGTCCTTAACTGCCAGCCACGTGGTCGGTCTTTAACCCTTTGAGTGCCAGAGGGGTACGCAACGCATTGTTTAGCAATGCATTGTGTACCCCTCTGGCACTCAAAGGGTTAAGGTGTTAAGGGGTTGAGACAGGGCTGCTGCTGTCTCCGCTCTGATTGGACGCATGACAATCTGTCCTTCGTGGCTGCTATGAGTAGACCCAAAGTTTGCCATCCTCGAGGAAGTAGATTTGTTTCTGTGAACTCCAACAATATCGCCATCTACAGGATCTTACTGCACATTACAAATAGCCACATTAAAGAGACAGTAATATATAAAAATGAACGGAGCCATGATTGCTATACATAGTTTTTTGAGCATGTACAACAGTATGTCAGTAGTACGCAATTTGTAGTTCAATAGTAATTCAATTCTAAAGTATCCCCCCGACCCCCTTTACCTACCCCTAGCAGCCTCCTCTTAATTGTGGAATCCGGTCCTGTGACCAGACAACTCGCAGCGAGGGAATATCCTGCCACCCTTGACAAAGGAGGGCAGGATTTTCCATATGCGCATTGAAGATTCTCCCTCGCGGCCCTCCATCCAGAATGGCATGAGAGGCAGCGTGACGTGTAAAAGAGGATACTTTATAATGAAAGATAGGGAACCTTTATAATTAAAGTGTTAGTAATGTCTAAAAAAACTTTTTTGCATTTAGAAGAGCTTAAAAAGCTGATCTAAATGTAAAAAAATGTATCTCTCAAACCGCTATGGTTTAAAAGATACGGGCATTTAAAGTTCACTGTTTCCTGCTGACAGCTGTAAAGCTGTCAGCAGGAGATTCGTGTTGGTCGACATGGAGGCGCTTGAGAAGTGCCGAGATCTCGTTACTTACCATGAATCCCTTCATTGGAATGGTCTAAAACGTGTGCCTGACACCGCGCTTGAGAAGTGCCGAGATCTCGTTACTTACAAGGAATCCCTTCATTGGAATGGTCTAAAACGTGTGCCTGACACCGCGCTTGAGAAGTGCCGAGATCTCGTTACTTACACGCAATTCCATCATTGGAATGGTCTAAAACATGTGCCTGACACCAGGCACAGGTTTTAGACCATTCCAATAAAGGGATTCCGTGTAAGTAACGAGATCTCGGCACTTCTCAAGCACCTCCGTGTCGGCCGACACAAATCTCCTGCTGACAGCTTTACAGCTGTCGGTAGGAAACAGTGAACTTTAAATGCCTGTATCTCTTAAACCATAGCAGTTTGAGAGATACGTTTTTTGCATTTAGCTCAGCTTTTTAAGCTCTTCTAAATGCAAAAAAGTTTTTTTTAGACATTAGTAACACTTTAACTTACTATTGAACCACAAATCGCATACAACTGACCTAGCGCTCTACATGCTCAAAAAAACGATGTACAGCAATCAGAGATCCTCTTGTTTTCATATATTACTAATCCTTTCACATATCAATGCCCTCAGGAATACAAAAGTGGTTAATTAAGTTAAATTTAAATATGCAAATGAGCCATCATCGAAGGAGATACTGCAACATCATGAAATTGGGGAAGACATGGAACATGCATAGTGATATCGGCATATAAGACACGTAGTCACAGGGATGAGCAAGTGAAGATACCTTGTGCCAAAAACAATTAACCCTTTGAGTGCCAGAGGGGTATTTTATTTGATTTATGTATACATATTTTATTTATGTATACATTTTTTTACTACGTAGCTTCATAGTGAATGGGTCCATTTATGTATTATTTTAGAAATATCTGGCAGAGCAATGGTTAAACTCTGACTACTATTTAATCCCTTTGGACATAAAAAATGTCTGACTCCTCAATGCCTTGCTTAGCATAGTGTTGGGCATGTGCGGATTGTCCTATCGGGGATCGGGCATCCCCCGGTGGGCCACTAGATCATGGGCCGGTGGGGAGATCACAGCATCTCACCTCACCGTCCCACAATATTTTGAAAGAGAGGTCTGTGTTGCCATGGGCACAGGCACTGCCTTGTGTGACAGCCTTCGATGCCGCACAGGGATCACAAGGGGGCGTCGATAGGGATGTCGGTGCAGCTAGTGGGCTGCTTTAAAAAAAAGTGCCCGGGCTGATATTCCCCTACAATCCGCCCCTGGTGTTGGGTACCTACCTAGCATCTAAGTGGTTAAAAACCTCAATTGTCCCTGCTAATGGTTTCCCTAATTGCCCAATGTCCAAACCCATCCTCCCCATATCACATAATTAGGATAAATATGAACGCCACCGACGTTTGTTCATTCAATCACTGTAAATTAACTGCAAAATGCAATCAATAAGCAGATAGAAGACATTCTTGGACCAAAGCAATATAACATGGTATTGACTCTGTCAGTGTATCGTTTCATGCTTCTGTCGCCAACAGTGCAGGTCTTAAAGGGGTAGTTACTTTTATATTTTTAAATTATTAATATTATGTAAAAATATATAGTTCTGTTTATCCTTTGAGTAAAACAAGGGTACTCTCACAGCTGAAGTGTTTTATTTAAACGTTATTGCTCAACGGCCTGAAATTCTACAGTGGCGCTGTTGCTACACCATCCTATCGAGGTTTATGATCAACTGACCAGAGTTGCCTATAGGATGGAGTAGCAACAGTGCCAGCTATACAGTTTCAGGTTCTGTGATACTTAACCTATAAAATTTAACTTGAGCTGCAATAACTTTTTAATAAAACACCTCTCATCAATGAGAGTGAGCTTGTTTTATTCAGAAGGATAAGCCCTACAATATATATTGTTTTACTGTTAAGTGTTACTATCCTTTTAAAGGAGAATTAACACCTCATAATAATAATGACCCACTTACCTTACCATGAACAGAAAATCCTAATGGCCTTTATGAAGTTTGACCTTGTCTTTGGTCCAAGAGATAATATCTTCAATTTGTGGTGGATGTCATGCCCATGGAGGCAGACATGACAGATAAGATGATGCAGGAAGAGTCATGAACCCACTTATTTTTAAGGAAATAAGAGATGTGCAATGCAATGTGAACTAATTCCCTCTGATCCTTAATCTAAGATTACTGTATGCAGTGGGTGGAGCTTATGTCCTGTCTGGCTGCCTCCGCCCCACATGACATCCGGGTCTGACTGAAGATATTATTGCTTGAACAAAGGCACTAGTGAAAATTCCTTGCAGCCATTAGGATTTTCTTACCATATTAAGGTCGTGGGGGGGGGGGGGGGTAGGGTGTCATTATGATGCATTAATTCTCCTTCAAACATTCCTTAGCACAGGTGGATTAGACAGCAGGTTGATCCTATTGATTTGTTTCCCACCGCTACCTGTGCTCTGGAGACGATATCTTATCCCTTTGAGTGACGGTGGGGGTATACAACTCATATGAAGTTCTAAAGTTTGACCACTCACGGTCTATGTCCATGTTGGTACAATGACAATTGGATGCAGAAGTAAACAAAACAAATTTAGAAATGTTGTCCTCTATTTGGCAACCATTGTGGATGTGCGTGATGTATCTATCCCGGTGGATGAACTCCCGGAAGGAGTTTCCTCTACAGACCAGTGCTCAGATCACCTACTGGCAACTCTTAAAGGGAAAGTATTACTTCAAAATTACTATCCCTCAATAAACTGAGTTAAATGACACCAGCGGCATCTCTCAAACCTTTATAGCCGCTTTCAAACTTTCCTCTCCCCTGCTGTCAGCGTTCTGCTGCCAGCAGGGGAATCCGGTCTCTGAATCAAGAGGAGGCTCTTCAGCAGAGCCAATATCTCGTTATGGAAGGAAAAATGATTAATTGAAACAGTCTTCTACGTGTGCTTGGTAACCAATCACACGTAGAAGACTGTTTCAATGAATCATTTTTCCTTCCATAACGAGATATCGGCTCTGTTTAAGAGCCTCCGCCTGTCCCGGGACCGGATTCCCCTGCTGGCAGCAGAACGCTGACAGCAGGGGAGAGGAAACTTTGAAAGCAGCTATCTCTTACACCATAAAGGTTTGAGAGATGTCGCTGGTGTCATTTAACTCAGTTTATTAAGGGCTACAAATTGAGGGATAGTAATTTAGAAGTAATACTATCCCTTTAAGCAGGCAACTTTAGAATGTTGCCATTTTGATGCAGGCGACATTCTGATATTGCCCCTTTAATGGCCTTCAAATAGGGGGAGACATTTCAGTAAGACACCTGAAGCATGATATCTATTAAAATGAATAAACCATTCCGGACTCAAATCAGCCCTGTGCTATATGCATTTTGTTGCACAAGTGTCTTGTTGCATCCAAATCATTAACACTCCAGTTAGATATCACCTTTTTCAACCTGTCCAAACTTTCGCTGTAAGCATATATTGTTATCTATCTTATAAACTCTGTGCTGTTTTGAACAGACTGTTTGAATGAACAGACTTTGTGATTCAGCACTGCTTGACCTGGGGAAGAGAATTGATCTCTCAAAAGCTTGTCTTAAAATATCTAACTTTTCATCCAAATAAAAAAAGGTTATCATCAAATAGCAAAGTGCTCATATCTTTGTATTGCTGCATTTAAAGGGGAGGTCTGGTCACATAAGCCACGAAGATCCATTAACAGTGACGCTTTCAGCAATCTTCTCGCTTTGATTAGACAGGAAAGGTGTATATCAAAGTGTTGTCAATGATTTGAGGGGATGAATTGATGCAATTTCATTCTATAACATGCACTGGAACTGATTGCCTAAAGTCTATTTATGGCTAAAATGTTTTCCCCAACACTGCTCACTCCAATGGCATATGAAGCTCTAAAGTTTGACCACTCATGGTCTATGTCCATGTTGGTACACATGACAATTGGATGCTGAAGTAAAAAAAACAAATTTAGAAATGTCGTCCTCTATTTGGTGACCATTGTGCATGTGCGTGATGTATCTATCCCGGTGGTTGAACTCCCGGAAGGAAAGAGGAAAGTGGTGGCAGAGAGGCTTCAACCTGGGTTACTGGCTGGTGCACGGAGCTCCAAGCACCTCCATTAGGTTGTTTTATCATTACATGTGTGAATGTGCATTGATGTTAATGCATCTTATCTGTATTTTCTTTTCCTCTACAGACCAGTGCTCAGATCACCTACTGGCAACTCTTAAAGGGATAGTATTACTTCAAAATTACTATCCCTCAATAAAATGAGTTAAATGACACCAGTGGCATCACTCAGACCTTTATGGTTTAAGAAATAGCCGCTTTCAAAGTTTCCTCTCCCCTGCTGTCAGCGTTCTGCTGCCAGCAGGGGAATCCGGTCTCTGAATCAAGAGGAGGCTCTTCAGCAGAGCCAATATCTCGTTATGGAAGGAAAAATGATTCATTGAAACCATCTTCTACGTGTGCTTGGTAACCAAGCACATGTAGAAGACTGTTTCAATGAATCATTTTTCCTTCCATAAGGAGATATCGGCTCTGTTTAAGAGCCTCCGCCTGTCCCGGGACCGGATTCCCCTGCTGGCAGCAGAACGCTGACATCAGGGGAGAGGAGACTTTGAAAGCGGCTATCTCTTACACCATAAAGGTTTGAGAGATGCCGCTGGTGTCATTTAACTCAGTTTATTAAGGGCTACAATGCAGGCGACATTCTGATATTGCCCCTTTAATGACCTTCAAATAGGGGGAGACATTTCAGTAAGATACCTGAAGCATGATATCTATTAAAATGAATAAACCGTTCCGGACTCAAATCAGCCCTGTGCTATATGCATTTTGTTGCACAAGTGTCTTCTTGTATCCAAATCATTACCACTCCAGTTAGATATCACCTTTTTCAACCTGTCCAAACTTTCGCTGTAAGCATATATTGTTATCTATCTTATGAACTCTGTGCTGTTTTGAACAGACTGTTTGAATGAACAGACTTTGTGATTCAGCACTGCTTGACCTGGGGAAGAGAATTGATCTCTCAAAAGCTTGTCTTAAAATATCTAACTTTTCATCCAAATAAAAAAGGTATCATCAAATACCAAAGTGCTCATATCTTTGTATTGCTGCATTTAAAGGGGAGGTCTGGCCGCATAAGCCACAAAGATCCATTAACAGTGAAGTTTTCAGCAATTTTCTCGCTTTGATTAGACAGGAAAGGTGTATATCAAAGTGTTGTCAATGATTTGAGGGGATGTATTGATGCAGTTTCATTCTATAACATGCACTGGAACTGACTGGATAGTCCTACTCCCACCTAAAATCTATTTATGGCTAAAATGTTTCCCCCAACACTGCACACTCCAATGGCAATGGGGTAGTGTGTAGGCATTTTGGGCCTTACTTTCTGCTGTGCTTTGTCACACATTATTTATTACACAAGGGAAACTGATACAACTTTGCCGCATTTTCCTTATAATGATACAGGGAGATGTTTGGGTTTTGCTGACATTATCTTATCAATGTGTGCAACAGCATGTACAAAAAATATCATAATACAGATTTGTACTTACCACCATGGATTTCTATGCTAAAACAAAAGTATCTATCTATCTATCTATCTATCTATCTATCTATCTATCTATCTATCTATCTATCTCATATCTATCTATCTATCTATCTATCTATCTATCTATCTATCTATCTATCTCATATCTATCTATCATCTAACTATCTATCTATCTCATATCTATCTCATATCTATATATCTATCTATCTATCTATCTATCTATCTATCTATCTATCTGCTAACCAGTTTCTGGATTAATGGTAGTAACTATGTCTGCTTAACCAATGGTATGTGTTTTAGTGTGTTTTAAACAGTAAGGCCAGTGATTACACTGTGATTACTTGGGAAGGTGAGTTGTAAGTTACAAAAAATGTTGTGTATGTGACTTTGTGCATCATTTTGTTCCAACAGGTGAAGATATGTGTGTCACTGTACATGTATGTGAGTGTGTTTTATGGGCAACTCTGCAACTTTCTTCCTAGTATTTTAATAAATAAACAAAAACATTATACAATATTATTAGATGTTATACTGTTTTCAAGGGTACGTACAATTTTTTCTTTCATGCTATTATCAATGTTCAATCAACGAACTGACCTGGATTTAGACTGCACTTTATGCATCCACCTACCTAAAGCCTTTATACGTATATATGTCAAATTAATTTCACTTGGAAATCAAACATAAACCAAATCATCCAAGATAAAAAAAATACAATCACGACCTACTATTCTTTGTCTTGCTTCAGATGGTACCAGAAGTTTTCTGGGCAGATTTATATAATGACAGAGAAAATTCACTTACCTAGGAACAAAAGAAGAAAGAACAAATTGAGTTGTTAGAATGCTTTTTTCCCCAATAAATGCAATAAAAGCAAAGTATGTTATAGTACAAGGTTTCTAATATTGTAAGTGCCTGCTGTTTGATTCACAATAAGGCCAATGTCACAGAGCTTCTCTGCACTCTCAGTACTGTATATTACACAACCTGCAGTAAATATTTTGAATACATATTGTTTCAGTGTTCTTGCAAAATCTTCACAAAGGAACACCTTAAAGGGATAGTAATACTTCATTTTACCTTTATTTTATTTTGTAGGAATTAAAAAAACATGAAGAAAGATATAAGTCTTATCTCTCAAACCTTTATGGTTTGAGAGATATTCACAAGCAAAGTTTCCCCTCCCACCCCTTTTACCTAGTGTAAGCCACCTCTTCTCAGATGTGGAATCCAGTCCATAGACCAGACAGATAACAGAAGGGGACAATCTTCTTCCTATGAGAACAATGAAAGCCCTGCCCCCCTTGACAAGTTTTTCAGGTTTTTCCCTTATCTTAAAATGGAATACAGACACCGCGCTCAATAACCAGATTAACACTGTGTGGGATAGAGAGAGGAAATACACCAAACCTATATATCATAGACTGCTGATCAAATATAATATTCTATAAGCACATCTGTCACTCTGTCTATATTCTGACCGAATTAGTGATGTCTATGTAAATAATAAACAAAGAAGTCATCTAGAATTGTATATGAGAAGTGTTTATGACTAATACCTCTAGTCTCAATTCTTTCTCTGTATATATCCCTTTGGTATTTATCAGTCTTTTTAGATTGACCATTTTGTGTATTTTTATGAATATTATTCAGTTGTGATTAAAATAGTTTTTTATACAAAGTATTTTCTTGATATCTACCATCCTTTACTAATATACTACACTTAGAGGAATTTTTTGCGCTGTCTACCCCCCCCCCTTTTTTTCTCTTTTCCCTTATCTTAATTGAAGATTGTCCCTCTCTGCAGTCTACCTGGCCACCTCCCTTCTGATCTGGCTGAGCAGTGTTACATCAGTAAAAGGGGCGGGAGGGGGAAACTTTGTCATTGAATTACTCTTGAACTACAACTCTGACAGAATTGAAATAACACTCTCCAAAGTCCAAATACTATGATGATTAATTAGCGTTGCTTTTATTATGAAACATTACTATACCTTTAATACCTTAACCCCTTAAGGTCCAGTGGTCCAGGGAAATTACCTTCCCTTAAAGACTGCTTTGATCCCTGCTGATGCGCCGGTACGCATGACCTGTTATGCGTACCGACATGCCTCTTTGGGGCCTAAGAGGGACCTCTCCAGTCTTGGAGCGGTAAATTTTAGGCCCTGTTTTTACTTCCAACGCTCCCGGTGGAGCTCTGTAAAAAAAGCATGTGACGTGCTATGACAGCCACTGGTCCTTAAGGGTATAAGGACTGTGACAGTCATAGCATGTAATCTAGTCCTTAAGGGGTTAAGGATGTTTGACCATCAAGTGTGTCCTGACATTAATGACTGATGACGGTCCTGGCACATCATGGAAGTCTCGGGTTGCATTGTGGCTGCAAGCCACACAGCGATATCTGAATGCAAAAAAAAAAATGTGCAATGGTCCTTAATGGCCTCCCTCCCTTGCAGGATCGGTCTGTTGTTAAGGGGTTAAATGTTACCCTACCTATTTTTCAGTTCAATCTCAGCTACTGTATTTCAATAACTTATCTGAATGAATGAAGGAAGATGTTTGTTTATGTAGCACCACAATTGTACACAGTGCTTTACAATTTAATGGTTTAGACAATACAGGGTTACAAGTGCCTGAAAAAATGAATCACTGGAAATATACTCCCAACATTTCAAATTGCCAAAGAGGGACACTTGTGTTTTACAGGGTGTTGCCGGGGGCATGGCTGGTGGGCATGGCATTAGCGAGAATTTTTAGGCTATTTAATGACCTACTGACACCTTCTTGTATAACCTAATAACATTAATGTGAGTTGTATTGCTGTGGAGTAATGTGATACACTTATATACAGTATGATCTCCTAAACACAGGGACACCAGGGTGATACACTTATATACACACCACACAGTCTGATCTCCTAAACACAGGGACACCAGGGTGATACACTTATATACACACCACACAGTCTGATCTCCTAAACACAGGGACACCAGGGTGATACACTTATATACACACCACACAGTCTGATCTCTTAAACACAGGGACACCAGGGTGATACAATTATATACACACCACACAGTCTGATCTCCTAAACACAGGGACACCAGGGTGATACACTTATATACACACCACACAGTCTGATCTCCTAAACACAGGGACACCAGGGTGATACACTTATATACACACCACACAGTCTGATCTCCTAAACACAGGGACACCAGGGTGATACACTTATATACACACCACACAGTCTGATCTCCTAAACACAGGGACACAAGGGTGATACACTTACATACACACCACACAGTCTGATCTCCTAAAAAGAGGGACAACAGGGTAGGAAAGAGGGACAGAGGGATTTGGGTGTAAAAGAGAGACTGTCCCTCCTAAAGAGGGACACTTGGGAGGTATGTGGAAATGAGGTCTCGGCCCGAAAGCTTACAATCTAAAGTTCTCTACACTGTGGCCTTAATCCGGGGGTAGTCAACATGCATCCAATTTGCAAAATGTGGCCCATCTGACTCCAGGGTGCGGCCATCTGAGATTTTTTTTTAATTATTTTTAGACCTAATGAACTAGTAAACATTAACTAGTAGACAAGTACGACGTAACCCCCTGCCTGACAGTATCGTACAGGTCAAATTTAGATGTCTGCTAAAGATCAGCATTGTCTTTGACTTGCGTTGGACACCTCTCTAGTATTTAAGGGGTTAAAATGCCCATGTAAGTCAACAGAAATATGTATTTGTCCCCCACGGTGCAATTGGTTTACATTAGAATTGCTACTTAGTAGATCAGTGTCACTAAGCTTAGCTGGATCTCTGCCCATTCCTTCTCCTGCAGACACTTATACGCACTCTATCCATCTCCTCCCCCCGCAGCTGCTCTCAAATGGCTCCCAGCAAGCGGCAAATTCTTTAATTGTGTTATTAGCTGAATTATTAATTGATATAAAAACAGCATTTTACTGGGCATAAAAAGTCATTTGTAAATTAGATAAACCCTTCACTGTTCGGCCTGCTGTGGAGCGGCCCAGCAGACCTATTGTGTAGAACGCTAATGCAGTCGAGCTGGTTTCCCTATGGAAAAAAACATCCAAGGAGGTAAAAAAGGACACCAAAACCTTTTTAATTATTGCCCCCTACTTATTTTTTTCTAGACAGAAAATCCTAATGGCCTCTATGAATTAAATCTGTGTGGGCTGGTTCTTCAAAATGAAACTTTTACTTGTCTCGGATATTATGTCAATTGAGGTGGACATGACATGTTTTCTTTTGCGGAACTCTACGACCTCATTTGCCTTCTGAGTGAAGTGTTTCTTTCTTCTTTTCTACAAAATATTCAGTGGGAGGAGTTTGGTGTTGGGGAATCCAGCAGTTAACAGTCATGGCCGCCTCCATTAGCATGACATCCAGCGTTTATTACATATTCATTTTGAAGAACCAGTCCACCCAGAGTTGATATACAGTAGCCATTATGATTTTCTGGGTGTTGCTTAAATAAAATAACATTTTCTGCAAAACATACAATAAGAATTATTTATGCAAGGGGAAGGGGAAAAGCTTTAATCATTAGCATATGAGGTCAATGTAATGTAGGTAATGTGTTAGGGAGGGAGTGTGGTGGAGAAGATGCGCTCAGACTTCAAGGGATAATAACACTTTATATGTAAAAAAATATATGTTTTTGTATTTATCTTATCGAGTAAAGCAAGGGTATTCCCACTGCTGAGAGGTATTTTGTTAAACAGATATTGCAGCTCATACTTGGATTTTTCAGATGCAGTATAAAAGTAGCCTGAAATGTTACAGTGGCGCTGTTGTTACATCATCCTATGGACAGCTCTGGTCAGTTGACCATAAACCCACATAGGATGGTGCAACAACAGCACCAATATCAAATTTCAGGCCATTGAGATATTACACCTAAAAAAAACTAATATTAGAACTGCAATATTTTTTCAAAAAAACTCCACTCAGCAGTGGGCGTTCCTTTGTTGTACTCAGCAGGGTAAACCCTACAATATATAATTTACTATATATATTGAATGTAACTATCCCTTTCAGCAACAGGAATACTAACAGCCCCACTTATAAGATAAAGAATCCCCTGCCTCGCTTCACAGACCATTCATAGACATACAAGACCTGAAAATCAGCCGTTACATATAACAGAGTCTCTGCTGGTTTTGTCTTTACAGGAACTGGCTGATCAGCTGTTTTTTAAGCCCACAATGGACTTTCCACAGATCAGCTGGTCCATGTAAACAGAAGACTTGTAAAGCACAGCTTTTATATTAAAGGAGATTTAATACCTATTTAAAATTCATCTCTATTAAAGGAACAGTAAACTTATTTTATGAAAAAATATATATTGTAGGGATGTTCCTATTGAGTAAAATAAGGGTACTCCCACTGCAGAGAGATTTATATTTCTAGAGTTATTACAGTTTAAACCCATGTTTTTTTTTTTACATTAGCAGTGCCCTCTAGTGGTCAAATTCTAATTATTTTTTCTGTTAGATTCTAATGGAGAGGAAAGTCAGGAAAGTCAGAGACATACAGTTCTCCATAGAATGTGATAGAAACTGCCTGTCACTTCCTGTCAGTTAGAACTATCATGAAGTAAACACAGTAAATTCACTTCCTGTCAGTTAGAACTATCAGGAAGTAAACACAGTAAATTCACTTCCTGATTATTTAAACTGCTATAAATTTTGAATGAAACATCTGACAGCGATGGGAGTGACCTTGTTTTATTCAGCGGGAAATGCTCTATAAAATATGTGTTTTCATAAAAAAAGTTTACTTCTCTTTGAAGTTTAGAAACTAAAATAAATACCATTAGCCCTGAAAAGCACTACTTGCATACTGTATCTAAAATCACAACACATGGGGAAATGGGCAAAAATACTGGACCTCCCAACCATAAACCACATTCCTATGCAGACTAACCAGTCCATGAGAATGTTGCAACCAATGACAATATCTGGTAGTCTAACGCATAAGTGCTCACTTGTGAAGTGGGTGTTAATCTCAGCAACTTGCAGTTCCATCCTTTTTTTTCCTGCCAGATTTTGCACATGTAAAAAATGGCCGCCTGCATTGTTTCCTAATAATACAGCAGCAGGTGTGTGATAGTGATTTGGATTTTATATGTTACTTGATTTGCTGGAAAAATATGTAAATGCTACAGGAATCTCATGTACTAGTCAATGGAAACTAGACTATGCTGTTATGGTGTTATTTCCCCTTTATTATCACAACTTCATAACGTTATTTTTGCAATAATATATCCACACAATTTATGGTTGAACTCAGGCCAAAGCTGCGTGATTTTAAACGTATTTCAGATTTCACAATTTTAAATATAATTCTGAGGCCGATTCCTCACAAAATGAGTTCCACAAGAAATTTTTTAAAGCAATAATTGGCTAAGGCATTAACCCCTCTGCCACTTAAAGGGATAAAGTATGTGTGTAAAATGAGAGATTATTATAACACTTTGGATAACAGAGAGGTTTCCAATGCATTTCTTCAAACAGGCAATAAACTCTTATTATGAAACTATTTATATTGCCCTGTTTTCTTCATCCACTGTTGGGTGATGCTTCAGTCAAAAGTTATAGCATAGCAAACACTTTTTTTTTTAATAGTTTGAGATCTTGTTGCAGCCATGTGCAGGGACCTGCACAGACATTTTGGGGGACAGGGGCTCAAATGAAAAAAAAGGGTATTTCTCATAATTATTACTATTTTTTTTTGTTAAAAGGGCACAAGGGCACTTTGGGCAAAAAGGGCAGGTGCTCAATCCCCCCTTGGTGTCTATATGTGCAAGTGCCTGGCCAGGTGGCGCTGTTGCCCTTATTGCATTTGAAAAGCTAAATGTCACAGAGATGGAAGTAGTAACAGCATCACCTGGCAGACAAACATCTTAAACTCAAGCTATCAGAGAAATACCAAGTTATTTTTGTAGTAACAACTGAGAGAACCATCTCCCACAATTAAGAGCAATACAATTTTACATTTTGGAATCCAATACTTTAGAGAAGTATCCAACACACTGAAAATGTGTTGAAGACCTTTCAAAAGATTAAAAGCTCCATTTAAATCAATAAGAATTTACATTTTAATTCTAAGGTGTAGTTGGATTGTTTCATACGTGCTCCTCTTTAGCTGAACAAATACATCCTAAATGTCACCTTGCTGAGTGAAAAAGGAATGATGTTTTTTCAATAAATTGTATTATAGCGTTCGTTCTGGCTGTGGTTGAGTCCACAGTACATTGGACAACAGCAAGTGCAGCTCTGGAATTGGATTTTACAAAACAGACCATCATGATTCAAAACTCCCCTGTTTTACTCTTAAAGGAGCAGTAAACTTTTCTAATGAACATACATATTGTATGTATCTTTTCCTGCTGAATAAAACAAGGACACCCGCTGTGAGAAGTTTTATTCAAAATTTATAGCAGTCAAATAACCAGGAAGTGAATTTACTGTGTTTACTTCCTGATAGTTCTAACTGACAGGAAGTGACTTTACTGTGTTTACTTCCTGATAGTTCTAACTGACAGGAAGTGACTCAGCAGTTTCTATCACATTCAATGGAGAACTGTATGTCTCCAACTTTTCAGACTTTCCTCTCCATTAGAATCTAACAGAAAAACTAATTAGAATTTGACCACTAGAGGGCACTGCTAATGTACAAAAACATGGGTTTAAACTGTAATAACTCTGGAAATATAAATCTCTCCACAGTGGGAGTACCCTTATTTTACTCAATAGGAAATCCCTACAATATATATTTTTTCATGAAAACGTTTACTGCTCCTTTAAAAATGAAATACATTTATTAGGCAAATTCACGGATCTAGCTGTTTAGGAACAGAGGTTCATTTTCTCGCTTTGTCTCATATATAGTAACATTAACAGGGTCACCTTAATTAATCAGGGATCTCACACTGCCAGAACACATTTTATGGCAGAAGGTAAATCTCGGTCTAATTAAGATGAATTTGGGTCTAATCTTGAACTGCTGAAAGATCTTATGAATTACTCTTGGCAAATACTCACTTTTTATATTAGGCAAATCTTATGTTTATGTATGACTTTCTGCAGAATAATGCAAAAGTAAGAAAAAAACAGGTATTCTTCAAAATTTGACCTACATTACATTGCAGTTGGCAAGAAGAAAAGGTGTTGATAACAATCTTGATAAAGTTATCCTCAGTGTCATCCAGGCTTTATCCATTTGAGTGTGAGATAGCTATCCAGTGCATTGCACTGCAATACTTTGGATAACTCGCTTGAACTGAAAGGGTTATGGATTTCATATTAAGAAAAAATGATTTTACTACAAAATGCCCCCATTTACACTCTGTACATCAGCTTTCAAGTCCTGAACATACCTTGGGATAGAAACTAAAAAAGATAAGAAGTGCAACAGCGGCAATTTGTGTTGCAGTTAGCAGGTAAGTGCAGGACAGCCACTATTTTCTGTACCAATCAATGAGATGCATTCTACTGACCCAGGCATGTAATTCCGCCTGTAACATGTCAACAAATCACAATCAACCTGTCACATTCTGGCAAAGCTAGTAATTTAGTAATAACTGCTTGACAGTCATCAAAATGCTAACTGAACTGGTGTAACAGAGTCAATTTACACTCAAGATGTTACTGTGCAAATAAACAGAATTCATCATACAGAAATATTAACTCCAGGTTAAATCCTATTTCCTATCTGTCCCTTTAAATAAATAATCATCATCATCATCGCTATCTAACAAACAATGCAGAGATTAAAAAGTCTATGTAATAGGATGGAGCTAAAATGAGAGTAACCTTTTGTTTTGACCTTACATGACTATCTATCTATCTATCTATCTATCTATCTATCTATCTATCTATCTCATATCTATCTATCTATCTATCTCATATCTATCTATCTATCTATCTATCTCATATCTATCTATCTATCTATCTATCTATCTATCTATCTATCTATCTATTTGTCTATCCCATATCTATCTATCTATCTATCTATCTATCTATCTATCTATCTATCTGTCTATCCCATATCTATCTATCTGTCTATCCCATATCTATCTATCTATCTATCTATCTATCTATCTATCTATCTATCTATCTCATATCTATCTATCTATCTCATATCTATCTACCTATCTATTTATCTATCTGTCTCATATCTATCTATCGATTGATCTCATATCTGTCTGTCTCATATCTATCTATCTATCTCATATCTATTTGTCTCATATCTATCTATCTATCTATCTATCTATCTATCTATCTATCTATCTCATATCTATCTATCTATCTATCTCATATCTATCTATCTATCTATCTATCTATCTCATATCTATTTATCTATAAATCTAGCTATCTATATCTGTCTATCTATCTATCTATCTATCTATCTATCTATCTATCTATCTATCTATCAATCAATCTCATATCTGTCTGTCTCCTATCTATCTATCTATCTATCTATGTATCTCATATCTATCTATCTGTCCCTCTGCATAATGTATTTGATTGCCTTTCTGTTAATCAATTCCTTGCTTGATTTCTTTGCAGTTTTATCAAGGATTTTATCAACAATTTTCTGGAAAGACTTCAGTGCAAATCTGCTATATCATCCAGGCCTCTTTGTCGCTAAGACTGACATATTAACAAGAACAACTGTCAAGTAACCCAGCTGCACCATACAGGGCACATAAAACTTCAAGTTGTTATAAAGGAGCTTTTAAAACTGTTTGAATTTTAAAGAGATCCTCAACACATTCCAAAGTAATCAGTTAAAGTTCTCTTTGGCATCAAATGACTTAAAATCCAGTGTAAATCAATGGGAATTTTTTGGGAAACTTATCTGTCCCTCTGGCACATTTCATTTGCATTGAATTGATCTAGACCTTTGTAGTACACCAGCTGCCTTGTATCTCTTTCTGTCTAAGTTTAATTTCTTTAATGACTTATGTACTGCTGAGGATGTTCTCAGTCCATTAGATAAATTGGCTACACATAGTAAATGTATTCCCCTCCTATAATTCTCACCATACCAATCAGTCCAATATGCTTAGCATTGATCAGAAAACCTGATGAAGGTGGAATTCTGATAAACAGAGGAGTCAGACAGTGTTTGTGGATAGAGTACTAGAGCAACATGTGCTTAAAACACCCGCATATTTGGCAGACACAACTGATTTTCTTAATAAATTAGGCTCTCTGCAACATACAGGACAGGAGAGATACATGTGTACATTAGACGTGCAGTCACTGTACACAGCAATACCACATGACAAAGGCATGTGTAAAAGAGTGTCTGGAAGAAGCTGATTTGCAGCCAGAGTTTATCACCTTTGTGGTAGTACTGTTGCACATCATCTTAACCAAGAATTACTTTAGGTATAAACATGTGTTTTATGAACAAAAGCAAGGGACAACGATGGGGGCCAATATGGCCCCAGCCTATGCTAATCTATTCATGTCACGTTTCGAAGACATCTATGTATTTAATAGCAAACCATTTGGTGATTACATCGCCATCTGGTGGAGATACATAGATGACTGTTTCGTGATCTGGAGGGGTAGCATGGAGAATTTCAAGAATTTTGTAAATTATCTGAATGTACAACATGAAACTATTTCTTTCACCTCAAAGATAGACCAATATTATGTTGACTTCTTAGATGTGAGAGTGGGAATGGATGAAAGGGGTCAAAAAACATCATTGTTTAACAAGCCCACTGACAGCAATACTTTGCTACATGCAAATAGCTTCCACCCCAGACATTTAAAACAGGGATTACCCTATAGTCAAATGATAAGAGCCAAAAGGATTACCAGTGATGTAAATGAGGTAGAGGGGGCATTAGAACATGTGACAAAGAGATTTAAAGCAAGAGGCTATGACCCTAGAACTTTGAGGGAGGCTAGAGATAAAGTAACCGGTATACCACGTGAAGAACTTTTGGTTAAAAAATCTAAACCAAGATTAAATAGGTTGAAGTTCATAAGCACCTATAACTCGCATTCAAGAGCTATTAGTAATGCGGTTATGAAAAATTGGATAATTTTACAAAGTGACCCATCCATAGGACATTTGTTTAAAGAAAAACCTTGCATGGCATATAAAAGATCAAAGAACATCAGAGACAGAGTGGTGAAGGCAGAAACGTTGTAGGCGTAGCACAAAAAAAAATTACTTTTATGTCCACACCTGTGAATGGTACATACCCATGTCACTCATGCTTACATTGCGATGGGGTCATTAAAGGGATAGTAATGTTTCATAATAAAAGCAGCTCTAATTAATCATCATAGTATGTGGACTTTGGAGAGTGTTATTTCAATTCTGTCAGAGTTGTAGTACAAGAGTAATTCAATGACAAAGTATCCCCCTCCCGTCCCTTTTACTGATGTAACACTGCTCAGCCAGATCAGAAGGGAGGTGTCCAGGTAGATTGCAGAGAGGGACAATCTTCAATTAAGATAAGGGAAAAACCTGAAAAGCTTGTCAAGGGGGGCAGGGCTTTCATTGTCCTCATAGGAAGAAGATTGTCCCCTTCTGTTATCTGTCTGGTCTATGGACTGCATTCCACATCTGAGAAGAGATGGCTTACACTAGGTAAAAGGGGCGGGGAGGGGAACTTTGCTTGTGAATATCTCTCAAACCATAAAGGTTTGAGAGATAAGACTTATATCGTTCTTCATGTTGTTTTAATGCCTACAAAATAAAATAAAGATAAAACAAAGTATTACTATCCCTTTAAGCACCAGAGGGCTGTGTAATGCATTGTTTCACAATGCATTGTACACCCTTATGATCCTTGAGGGGCTAACACTGAAATAAACTCATGCTTGTCATAACATTTTATCCAAATAGTGCTGTTTACATTGACAACTTTAAAGGGATAGTAATGGTTCACAATAAAAGCAGCTCTAATTAATCTTCATAGTATTTGGGCTTTGGAGAGTGTTATTTCACTAGTGTCAGAGTTGTAGTACAAGAGTAATTCAATGATAAAGTATCCTCCTCCCGCCCCTTTTACTGATGTAACACTGTTTAGCCAGATCAGAAGGGATGTGCCCAGGTAGAGTGCAGAGAGGGACAATCTTCAATTAAGATAAGGGAAAAACCTGAAAAACTTGTCAAGGGGGGCAGGGTTTTCATTGTTCTCATAGGAAGAAGATTGCCCCCATCTTTTATCTGTCTGGTCTATGGACTGCATTCCACATATGAGAAGAGATGGCTTACACTAGGTAAAAGGGGCGGGGAGGGGAACTTTGCTTGTGAATATCTCTCAAACCATAAAGGTTTGAGAGATAAGACTTATATCATTCTTCATGCTTTTTTTAATGCCTACAAAATAAAATAAAGATAAAACAAAGTATTTCTATCCCTTTAAACCCGTGAATGTAAATGTTTGGATAGGTCGCTAGCATCCACGGAGTTAAAATTAACTTTTCATATGAACGCATAAGGGATTACGGTATTTTACTGTTATCAAATTACTAGCAGCCTCATCCGCAATGATATTGCTGCACTTATGCGGAAACAATCGTGGCAGCTCGACTTTTCCTCATTTTAAAGGCAATTCAGAGGGACTTCAAACTGTGAGTGTTCTTAAGTCACTGTTTTACATTTAGTAAAATTACTTTCTGCAGCCAAATCCTTTTTCATACCATTAATGAATGAATTTATCACCTCATGCTTCTTTTGTCGGAGTTGGCTGAATAAATATTTTGTAGGTGTCAGATTGATGAAAAGGCTGGGAGATTGTGCTTCAGTTCCTACCTGCAGTGCGCTAAAAAGAGCACCTATTTATATAGCAAACAAGCAAAGCTAGGAATTGAATCAAGAGTACATTATTACAAGGCGTCTGTGTGCAAAGCTCTAATACATTCATTTTTGGTAAATTGAGGTCAGCGGCGGAATAGGGTTTATCTCGGTGGTAGCAGTTTTATCTGTTGATTTGGCCTACAATTTTAGGAGTGCTCCATAAAACAATAGCGGGAGCCTGATTTGAATGAGATAAGATTCATAACTTTAAAGGCATGCATTAACTCCTTGGCGACAAGTGCCTTTTTTACACTAGAGGATAAGAACAATATTATCATAGTAACATAATAGATAAGGCTGAAAAAAGACATGCGTCCATCAAGTCCAGCCCATGCCAAAAACACCCCTGTTGATCCAGAGGAAGGCAAAAAAAAGCCCTCTGGAGCCATTACCAATCTAGTCCCAAGTGTGTGTGTGTGGGGGGGAATTATTCCTTCCTGACTCTAGTTTGTAGTCAAATAGTTCCCCGGATCAATATCCTATTTGCTTTGAAGCCATCTGTCATATTTGTCAATATTGTTCTGTGCTAGATAGGCATCCATTGGTTTTTTGAAGGCAGTTGCATTATCTGCAAGCACAACATCCCGAGGCAAAGAATTCCATAGCCTTACCGCCCTTACTGTAAAGAATCCCTGCCTTTGTTTTAGTCAAAAGCGCCTTTCCTCTAGTCTTAATGGATGACCTCTTGTTCTTAGCTCAGCTCTTTGCATAAATAATTCATTGGATAGTTCTTTGTATTGACCTTGAATGTATATGTAAATAGTAATCATATCACCTCTTAGACGTCTCTTCTCTAATGTAAACAAACCCAGTTTGGCTAGTCTCACTTTATAACTCAGATCCTCCAATCCCTCTATCAGTTTTGTTGTACGTCTCTGCACCTTTTCCAGTTCAGCAATGTCTTTTTTTAGAACAGGCGCCCAAAATTGTACTTCATATTATCCTTTTTAATGTGCTTTTGTTCTGCCATACTTTCCCACTAATTCATTTAATACACTCACACAAATGATATACCATTTGTTTAAGGATAAGAAGGGCTTTCTTTTGGTGCCATATTTAAATGTATATTCCTTCATTACGTTCAATAATAATATAAAAAAAGAGAACTAAATAAAAAATACAAGACTTTTTGTAGGTTTGCTTGTGATGATTTGTGCCCAGTTAGCGTATTTTAATAGGAACTGGATAAAATGTATGAACATTCATTGATACCTCCCAGGTGTCCATTTTTAGGTATTGTCACTCTGAGAAGCAAACCATGTCCCTCCTTCTAACCTGGTTGTCCCTCTTTTTAGGAGATCAGACTATGTGGAAAGTAAATTAGAATATCCCACTGGTCCGCTGCAATAAATCTCACATTCATGTTTCTTTAAACTTCAGGGTATGCTTCAAAATTAGTCTGTATAAATAAAAAAACTTTGATCTTGCTCTAAATCATGTATTTAGCTACAGAAAGAGTTGTCAGTAGATCATGAAATATCTTTAAAAAATATGGTTAATGCTGTACTCAGGAATCTTGCCCCAGCATCACCTCCTTAATAAAAAGTGCCCCCTTTCTGGCTATTTGAACAGCTGGAAGTTATATTCTCTGCCTCACTTTGCCTCATAATGACAGGGAGGAGGAGAGAGGCAGAGAACAGTGACAAAGGCAGTATTTACATACATTGCCTTTATCATGCAGCTCCACTTGCACATGTGATCACTGTAGCAGAAATCGCACGTGCGGAATGCCCGGGGAACAGCAGGAATTGACTGCTCTGGACTTAAAACAATCAGTTGCAATCTCCCCACTTTCATCATAGCTCGCCCTGAGGCTCGATGTGATCATTAACATGATGTTCCAGGACCATCTTCCATCCTCAAAGGATGGAACTGTGTGATGTCTTGGCACACAATTAAGGGGTTAAAGTGTCGTATCTGCAAAATCAATACACAAATTGCCATTTTATCCCAACAGATACCAGAAAGGGAAGGAATACACTGATGTCCACTCTGGCATTCACTGGGTTAAATGCAGCATTAATTTGTAACAACATTGGGCCTTATGTCTAAAAGGAAAGTACATAAATTATTTGCTGTCTGTATACTATTCCAGTGATGGTACATCTGTGTTCATTCCTCTTTCTATACTATTCCAGTGATCTGCAGGGTGCCTCTGTGTTCATTCCTCTTTCTATACTATTCCAGTGATCTGCAGGGTGCCTCTGTGTTCATTCCTCTTTCTATACTATTCCAGTGATCTGCAGGGTGCCTCTGTGTTCATTCCTCTTTCTATACTATTGCTGTGATCTGCAGGGTGCCTCTGTGTTCATTGTTCTCTCTACCCTATTACAGTGATCTGCAGGGTACCTCTGTACTCATTCATCTCTCAGTGCCACTCAAGTGATCTGCAGGGTGTCTCTGTACTTATTTATCTCTACTACCACTCCAGTGATCTGCAGGGTACCTCTGTACTTATTTATCTCTCACTACCACTCCAGTGATCTGCAGGGTACCTCTGCCTGCATTCCTATCACAGCACCGCTCCAGTGAGCTGCAGGACGCCTCTGTCTGCATTCCCGTCTCAGTACCACTAAAGAGATCTGCAGGACGCCTCTGTCTGCATTCCCCTCTCAGTACCACTAAAGAGATCTGCAGGGTACACATTACTAAAATCATAAATATGCCAAGTGCAACATATGGGAAAAAAGATAAACCTTCCCATTGATTTAAATGGGATATTTAACTCCAGAGATACTAGGGAGGTCTCCAACACATTGCAGAGCTATTCACAGGGTTAAATGCCCCAATTAAATGAATAGAAATTTTGGAAATGTTTATTAGGCCCTTATAGGTAGTCGTTTTGGTGCAGAATTGCTCCAGTTCTTCTTGCTAAATCAGCCTTGAAGAGTTAAACGTGTTCCAGCAGGCTGCCATATAATTTACATTGCAGATGTCAACTCCATCTGATCCCTACAGGACTGCTCCCGTCTCCAACTCCCGAAATAGACCTTTCGGTTTTTTTATCCCATTAACCTTCATGCATTTTGAGTGTAACGGAGATGAGCCAGCTCCACCCCACTAGTCACAGCTTCATGGATAGCATGAAAAAGGAATGGAAATGCACAGGAATAGGGGTATTTTTGAACACCTTGTTGTTATAATGCAAAGAGGCAAATATGGAAAACTAGTGTAAAAGCCCTGGTACATGGGCCAAGGTCTGGGTGATGTTAACCCTTTGAGTGCCGTAGGGTTACGCAACGCATTGCTTTGCAATGCGTTGAGTACCCCTCTTGCACTCTAAGGGTTAAGAGGCTGGTCCTGATCTGCGTCCTGCCAGCGACGCAGTCATGCACTGTACAGACTGCCCGAAAGCACAGAACTCCCAGCATTCTGTCCTCCCATCATTCCATGCTCCCAACATTCTGTCCTCCCAACATTCCATGCTTCCAACATTCTGTACTCCCAGCATTCTTTACTCCCAGCATTCCATGCTCCCAACATTCTGTACTCCCAACATTTCGTGCTCCCAGCATTCTGTACTCCCAGCATTCCATGCTCCCAGCATTCTTTACTCCAAACATTCCATACTCCCAGCATTCCGTGCTCCCAGCATTCTTTATTCCCAGCATTCCATGCTCCCAACATTCTGTACTCCCAATATTCCGTGCTCCCAGCATTCTGTACTCCCAGCATTCCATGCTCCCAGCATTCTTTACTCCAAACATTCCATGCTCCCAACATTCTGTGCTCCCAGCATTCTGTGCATTCGGGCAGTCTCTACTGCACATGATGGCTTCTGACAAACATCCTAGCGAATTATTATATAGGATTGGGACTCAGTGGAAGATGGGCATGCATGACTAACACATTGGCACATAACAGTGCTGAAGATGCCTTTTACCTATTATGTTTACTTGCATGCATTTGTCAATGAACACGTGTTTTACTGATTGCATCTGCTTGTACACATTTGGCACCTAATACGTGTTTACCAATGGCATCTACTTGGAGCTGAAGATGTGTTTTTCTGGTTGCATCTACTGATGGTTTCTACTTGCATGAAATTGGCACTGAAGACATATTTTACTGATTGAATCTACGCGGCATACGTTTGGCACCGAAGCTGTATTTTACCAATTGTGTCTGGTTGCTTATATTTGGCACTGAAGGCAAATTTTATTAGGGTGCATATTGTATATGACACAGCAAATGTGTTTTACCAATTGCTTTTACTTGCTGGCATTTGACATGAAGATGTCTTTTACTGATTGCATCTGCTTGTGTGCATTTGGCACTGAAGACGTCTTTTACGGATTGAATCTACTCTCATGCATTTGGCACTGAAGAGAAGTTTTATTATTGTGGCTACTTGTGTGCGTTTAGCAAGGAAGGTGTGTTTTACTGATTGTGTACTTGAATGCATTCTGCGCTGTAGACATGTTTTAATGATTGTGTCTATGAGTGTCCATTTGGACCTTAAAGGGATACTTCATTTTATCTTTATTTTGTAGACATTCAAAAAACACGAAGAACGATATAAGTCTTATCTCTCAAACCTTTATGGTTTGAGAGATATTCACAAGCAAAGATTCCCCTCCCGCCCCTTTTACCTAGTGTAAGCCATCTCTTTTCAGATGTGGAATCCAGTCCATAGACCAGATACATAGCAGCAGGGGACAATCTTCTTCCTATGAGAACAATGAAGCTCTGCCCCCCCTTGACAGGTTTTTCCCTTTTCTTAATTGAAGATTGTCCCTCTCTGCAGTCTACCTGGGCACCTCCCTTCTGCTCTGGCTGACCAGTGTTACATCAGTACAAGGGGCAGGAGGGGGATACTTTATAATTCAATTACTCTTGAACTACAACTCTGACAGAATTGAAATAACACTCTCCAAAGTCCAAATACTATGATGATTAATTAGAGCTGCTTTTATTATGAAACATTACTATACCTTTAAAGCGGAACTACCACTCCTTTTAAACATGCCCCCAAATAATTACCCATCTGGAGACTAGGTGCTCAGTAGCTCTAGTCGCCAGAATTATTACCGCATTATTGAGAATTCCTACTGCTCCCGGGACTGACAGCCAGGAAACAGCACAGACATCTTTCCATAGTGACGTCTGCGTGTCTGCACTGTGAGTCCCAGCCTGCTCTAGGAGGCGTTGCTAGGAACCATTTCGCACCAAAGGGAACTGAGAGCGCAGAAGCGCAGACGTCACTATGGAAAGATGTCTGCGCCGTTTCCTGCCTGTCAGTCCCAGGAGCAAGATGATTTCTCTATAACGCGGTAATAATTCTGGCAACTAAAGCTATTGAGCAGCTAGTCGCCAGATGGGTAATTATTTGCTGCCATGTTTAAAAGGGGTGGTAGTTCTGCTTTAAAATATGTTTCATTGATTAGGCCTGCTTAAAGGGGAACTTTCACCCCTTAATAACTAAATCTCCCCTTACTGCTGACCTGGCGACTAGCTGCTTAGTAGCGCTAGTCGCCAGAAATCTTACCCCGTTCTCAAGATTTCGGCGTTTCAAAGGATCAGGAAGCACGGACGTCTCTTCACAGTGACGTCCGTGCGCCTGCGCTGTCAGTCCCTTGTCAGTCCCTTGTGCACCGTACGATTTGGAGCTAAAGGCATGTTTGGAGCTAAATTTGGATTTGGAGCTAAAGGCATGTTTTACCAATTGCATCTACTTAATTCAGTGCTTTGTGCCGTTCTTTGGGAAAGCCAAGCATCTACTTTTCTGCATGCATGACATTTAATTTTTTTGCCAATAGGAACATATATTTTTTTTCTAATTGCTTTTGTGTTCTTACTCCACAATCATTCATGTGGTGTAATCTTATTTTTAATTTCATTTAATGCATTTATTTATTTGCTTTATGTATCGATTAGTCACGCAGAGAAATAGACAGAAGGAAGAATGCATTCACAGTACTGTGTGATGCAGGGCATTGCCGGTTCCATTTGGAGCTCGAGGCATGTTGGGGACCAGCTCAATATTGATGGCGAGTCTCTCTGCATTTCTGGATGTTGATGGCATGGAGTATCGTTGCAGCAATTTGCACTGGAATGGGCGGGAAAAATTGTTACCCCTGTGAATCTCATTGCCCCCCTGGCCACTACTTGCAAAATCACTGCCCCATAGCGATTTGTTGGGGGCAGGTGCACTATGTCACCCTTTTGCCCGGGGAGACGAGTCGGTCAGTGAATCAGAAACAGATTTATAACAGAAACAGATATATATATATATATATATATATATATATATATACTAGTTGAACAGCCCGTTACACGGGCCACAGTGCCTCTGGCAGCCGGTCGCGGGGCAGTCACATGCAGTGGAGACTGCCCGCGCCTCGGCTGATACAGAGCCTCTGGCAGCCGGTCGCGGGGCAGTCACACGCAGTGGAGACTGCCCGCGCCTCGGCTGATACAGAGCTGGACGCTCCTTCGGAGCACCCAGCTCTGTATCAGCCGCGGCGCGGGCAGTCTGTACTGCGCATGACTGCCGCACGCACAGCAGTATCTACTGCGCATGTCGGGCGTTACACACAACTTGGTGAATTATTATATAGGATATATATATATATATATACAGTCTATATATTGTTCCCTAGAATTGTTCTACATTTTCCTTAACTCATAAGCCCCAATGAGGTAATGGAACACCAGCACAAACTTAGTACCTATGCACAGTAATATCTTCCATTCATTCCACCCATGTATTTGTTGTGTGTCTCCCAAAGGCGACTGGCTTGTCTAAACAGCAATCACAGTGATTGCTCTGTAACGGAAACTGGCAGGTATTTGAGGTCCATCTAATCAATCAACTCTTTACAGCAGCCCATGGAGTAAACCGAAAATAGCTCCAATCAAAGTGTCCTGTAATTAATTTGAGGTAGAGAAGGGTTTATCTTTTTCAGGGAAGAGAGCTACCTATGAGTAAATAATTAATGCATAAAAGGCTTAGTAATATGTTTTGTGTGATATATATATATATATATATATATATATATGAAGACTTTGTGTCTGGCAAAACACACCCAGGGGCGGCAGTAAGGAGGAGTTAATGTTCCCATTGGGTGATTCAATGGGGGTGTGATTTTCACACCAGTTGCAGTGGTTACTGGGGAGAAAATCATGCAGGGAGTTGGCCCATCCCCACTATCCAGGCCACCCAACACTATACAACTGAAGAAAAAAAATGTGTGCCACTCGTTCCTACATGACAGACACACACATACAAGCCCAACAAACAGACCCAAGCCACGCAACTTTGCACTCAAAGCCAGACACAACACACTCACACACTGTCTCTCCCTCCCTCCTCTCTCGAATGGAGCCCCAAGGATACAAGCCATGTTGGGGAATCGTGAACATGAGCCTACAAAACTGCCCAACATCATTCGTTACAGCTCCGGTCACCCACTCAACATATAGGTGCAGCCTTACAGCTCCTGCACGCCTTCCCCCTCCAGCCGGGAGGCCGGAGTAGATCACTGCACAGGGGGCGGGAGGTGGCGGCAGGGCAGGCGACCACATGCTATGCACACCATGGCCTCTCATGGATTTTAATAATTTGACTTAATAAGTATCGCCTCTTCAGCTATTCCCCCGCAGCCCTCAGCAGAAGCTGGAATAGATTAGACAAACTTTCTAAGAGCAAAGAAAGTTTGTCTGATGAATTCCAGCTTCTGGTGAGGACTGCGGGGGAACAAGAGAAGAGCCAATTATTGCTGCAAGAAAGAGAGCGGCTGCAGACACGATAAGCCTCACTCCTCTCTCCGCTCCCACTGGGAAACCTGCCTCCACTCAGTCTTTTAACCCTTTAAGGAACAGAGAGGTGTGCAAGGCACTGATAAGCAATGTGTTGCACATACCCTGCTCTTTAAAGTGTTAATATGTATTTCTTTTTCGTTCACACACATTTGTTTAACCCCTTCAGTGCCAGGAATCATTTACAATGATTTGCTATACCCCTTTGCAGCAGTCTCACACCGGCCTCAACATATTCGACACTTAACAAGAGTTATTATCACAAGATAAGGTGAAGTTATGCATCACAACCCCTCCTTTCTTTCGTACTATCTGCTCTTCACCAATTATCTACTTCTTTAATCTCTAAAAAGCCAATCCTACCAGGAAAGCAGAAGGAGTGGTCCTGCTTGTCTTGCATGTGTTCAAGCAGTGATATATCTAAGTTATATGATGCTATATACCAAGAAACATACACACAGGAGGAGTGTCTGTAAAACCGTATATAAATATTTGTATGTCACTCATGCAGCAAATGATACTTACATCCAATGATCCCACCGGTCTGTTTGTAACCAGAACTGGTGGACCACTCTGAAGAAGTAATCAGTGGGCAATGAAACATGTTTGGATAACATATTATGTGTTGTTTTATTTTTAAACACTTGCTTTGAAAGGTCCATTTGCGGGGAGGACCCGCAATCATCCCCCGCTAGCGTGTCCACCGGTTCTGGTTACAAACAGACCTGTGGGATCACTGGATGTAAGCATCATTTGCTATAAGTGACATACAAATACTTACATACGTTCAGGGGAGGGCTGGCAACTTCTGGCCTGGGGGCAAGTACAATTAAGTGGCCTATTTCTCTTACCGCTCCAGCCCAATGTCCCAGCCCAACCCCTTTTGTTAATGTTATAGCTGGCATTAATGTTATGGATTAAGTCAAATGATACCTCAGAGCTTATAACTGAAATGGTAGCGCGCTATTGATATTGCAGAAATACAATTGAAATGGATCTACACTAGTGATACCACAGAGCTTACAATTGAAATGGAGCTACAATACTTGTGTAGCTCCTTAAAGGGATAGTAATACTTAAGTATTACTAATCCCTATAGCAAAGTACTACTAAAAAAAATGTATTGCCCCCAGTGTCATCTCTCAGACCTTTATGGTTTGAGAGATAATTGCTCCTAAAGTTTCCCTCTCCCTCCCCCTTCCCCGTAGTCAGCGTTCTAGCTGACTGCAGGGAAGAAAGTCGTACGACTTTCAGGCGGTTCTCCAGCACAGCCGGATCGTGTTCCTAAAAAATAAAACTTTCACTGAAATGGTCTTCTACGTGTGCTTGGTTTGCTCTTGGTTTGCAAGCACACGTAGAAGACCGTTTTAGTGAAAGTTTTTTCTTTAATTAACGCGATCGCGGCTCTGCGGCAGAGCCGCCTGATGATCTATGACCAGATTTCCCTTAGTCAGCTAGAATACTGACTACAGGGAAGTGGGAGGGAGAGGGCAACTTTAGGAGCAATTATCTCTCAAACCATAAAGGTCTGAGAGATGACACTGGGGCAATACATTTTTTTTAGTAGTACTTTGCTATAGGGATTAGTAATACTTAAGTATTACTATCCCTTTAAATTCTGTTTACTCTATTTACAGCAGCAAATGGGAAACTGAGTGAGGTAGTGGCCCACTGGCTCATATTCATGACCAGCCTGCGGGGGCGACTGCCCCCTTGCCCCCCAGGCCAGCCCTCCCCTGCATACGTTTTTGAAGCTCTCCTCCTATGTGTATGTTTCTTGGTTTATCGTTCTCCAGCATCCAGTGCGACTGTGTGGATCTGGAGGGATCGAGCGTCCCCTTGGTGGCTATCTGTGTGTAGGCAGTGACAATATCCTCCACAGGCAAATGTGCTACTTTATATCGAGAGTAGCATTTGGGAAATGTGAGTGAATATACTGTTGTAGATTTTAATTACCGTATATCTATCAAATGATATAATATGATGCTCTCCCCCTTTTGTTTTCTGGATAATGCTGTAGAGGTTCATTGCGGACTGGCGGGGCATTTATGGGTTATGGCAAGTAGGTATATATACCCCATAATCTATGCAATAGGGGTCTCTAAGGGTTAAAGAAGCAGTAAACTTTTTTTATGAAAACACATATTTTGTAGATCATCTCCTGCTGAATAAAACAAGGTCACTCCCATTGCTGTCAGTTGTTCTATTCAAAATGTATAGCAATTCAAATTACCAGGAAATGAATTTACTGTGTTTACTTCCTGATAGTTCTAACTGACAGGAAGTAAATTTACTGTGTTTACTTCCTGATAGTTCTAAGTGACAGGAAGTGACTCAGCAGTTTCTATCACATTCAATGGAGAACTGTATGTCTCCGACTTTTCAGACTTTCCTCTCCATTACAATCTAACAGGAAATCTAATTAGAATTTGACCACTAGAGGGCACTGCTAATGTAAACAAACATGGGTTTAAACTGTAACAGCTCTGGAAATATAAATCTCTGGGCAGTGGGAGTATCCTTATTTTACTCAGTAGGAATATCCCTACAATGTATATTTTTTCATAAAAAAAGTTTACTGCTCCTTTAATATTTCTAATATCTCAGGGTCAGCTAATTTTGAATGTTCCAGTTTATGGTAAGAACACTGTGCTGAATAAATTCTGTATGATTGATTCTTGTCTGTCTTCAGCTTAGCAGGCTTTTCCTTGGCTACAAAGAGCTATTCATATTGGTCAGAGACTCATAAATATCAATCAGCAGAGTGCACGACACCCAGTGTAGTTACATAGCTAAGTGCTCTGTCAGACGCATTCATAGCCGAGCGGTTGGGTAAGTGCTATGGCGGATGGGAGAGACTGGGAGAATAATATAACGGAGTAAAAACAAGATATGACAGAAGTTGTCAGGAGCCAAGACGGGCCGGCGGGGGCTGAGGAGAGCTGTGGTTGGGATTTAAAAGCAAAGGCACTGAATAACATTTTATCAAACAGACAATATTATACCCATGTGAAATGGCCTTTTATCTTGATGTAAGTCCCCGTCTGGTTGTGTTGTACTTGCTGTGTATCATTTCACCCTTACGTTCAGCACAGGAGTCTGTAACACAGGGGCGTCCAAATGTTTCTCTCTCAGGGCCAAACCAAAGCATGAACAGTGAAGCACGGATGTTATTAGGGACCGTATTCAATAAGCAAAAAAGAAAAATGTCATGCTGGAGTAAACCACTATGATGTAGGGAAGATATGAGATTCCCAATTATTTAAATTTAAAGGGATAGTAATACTTCGTTTTAACTTTATTTTATTTTGTATGCATTAAAAAAACATGAAGAATGATATAAGTCTTATCTCTCAAACCTTTATGGTTTGAGAGATATTCACAAGCAATGTTTCCCCTCCCGCCCCTTTTACCTAGTGTAAGCCATCTCTTCTCAGATGTGGAATCCAGTCCATAGACCAGACAGATAATAGCAGGGGACAGTCTTCTTCCTTTGAGAACAATGAAAGCCCTGCCCCCCTTGACAAGTTTTTCAGGTTTTTCCCTTATCTTAATTGAAGATTGTCCCTCTCTGCAATCTACCTGGGCACCTCCCTTCTGATCTGGTTGAACAGGGGGGGGGGATACTTTGTCTGTGAATATATCTTAAACCATAAAGGTTTGAGAGATAAGACTTATATCGTTCTTCATGTTTTTTTAATGCTTACAAAATAAAATAAAGTTAAAACAAAGTATCACTATCCCTTTAAACTTTATCCTCATGAATACGAGAGAATGCATTGGAGACCTTTCTAGCATTCAAGGGGTTAAATTCCCCATTTAACTCATTGGATATTTGGGGAATTGTTATTTGTCCCCTATGGTGCAGTTGGTTTCATCCAGAATTCAACTCTTTAGCATGGGCGTCTGAAAGGGGGCCAAGAAGGAGTACTCGCCCACCCCCAACCAGGGCCAGATTAATAGAAGCTGGGCAGGCTGGGCTCGGTGGCATATTTTGTCTTTGCACCTCCCCCACCTGGAAACATTTCTACGTCCACCCATGACCTTTAGATTGATGTATAAGAACCTTAACCATTTGAGGGCAAGTGGGCTGTGCAACACAATTTGTAATCATAACTGGGAACACTTCGGATCCGCCCTGCCGGTTTCTTGAGTTAATTATTGGGTCTCTGGAGACAGAGGCTGATTCTCTGGTGGTGGAGAGTTTCCTGTGAAACTCTACCCACTTCTCCTCCTTCTCTCCCTGTTCCTCCCACTTCCCCCCACTTTTCCTCCTTCCCTCCCTGTTCCTCCCACTTCCCCCCCACTTCTCCTCCTTCCCTCCCTGTTCCTCCCACTTCCCACCCATTTCTCCTCCTTCTCTCCCTGTTCCACCCACTTCCCGCCCACTTCTCCTCCTTCTCTCCCCGTTCCACCCACTTCCTGCCCGCTTCTCTTCCTTCCCACCCTGTTCCTCTCACTTCCTGCCCGCTTCTCTTCCTTCTCTCCCTGTTCCACCCACTTCTCCTTCTCTCCCTGTTCCACCCACTTCCCGCCCACTTCTCCTCCTTCTCTCCCTGTTCCTCCCACTTCCCACCCACTTCTCCTCCTTCTCTCCCTGTTCCACCCACTTTCCGCCCACTTCTCCTCCTTCCCACCCTGTTCCTCCCACTTCCTGCCCGCTTCTCTTCCTTCCCAACCTGTTCCTCCAACTTCCTGCCCACTTCTCATCCTTCTCTCCCTGTTCTTCCCACTTCCCATACACTTCATCTCCTTCTCTCCCTGTTCTTCCCACTTCCTGCCCACTTCTCCCCCTTCTCATCCTGTTCTTCCCACTTCCCGCCCACTTCTCCTTCTCAAAATGTTTGTCACACTTTCTTCCCACTTCTCCTCATTCTCACTCTGTTACTCCCACTTCCCACCCACTTCTCCTCCTTCTCCCCCTGTTCTCCCCACTTTCTTTCCACTTCTCCTCCTTCTAACTCTGTTTCTCCCACTTCCCGCCCACTTTTCCTCCTTCCTACCCTGTTTCTCCCACTTACCACCTACTTCTCCTCCTTCCTTCCCTGTTCCTCCTGCTTCTCCTCCTTCCCATCTTGTTCCTCCCACTTCCTAACCACTTCTTCTCTTTCCACCCAGTTCTGCCTACTTCCCGCCCACTTCTCCTCCATCCCACCATGTTCTGCCAAGTTCCCGTCCACTTCTCTTTCTTCCCAACCTATTCCTCCCACTCCCCCTCTTTTCCACCCTTTTCTTCCCACTTCCTGCCCACTTCTCCTCCTTTCCACCCGTTTCCTCCTACTTCCTGCCCACTTCTTCTCTTTCCACCCTGTTCTGCAAATTTCCCACCCACCTCTCCTACTTTCCACCCTGTTCCTCCTACTTCCTGTCCACTTCTACTCCTCCTTCCCACCTTGTTCATCCCACTCCCTGCTTACTTTATGACAAAATGACAACAAACCTCACAAATCCAATTAAACACCACCCCCTTTATGATGCAAATCACGTAATTTAAAAACCCCAGATCTCAGCAAATGAACCCTCTCTGGGTGTTCAAGGGGGTGAAATTCCCAGGTATGTTTGTAATCCATTGAGTACCTACCTTGCACTCAAAGGATTAATGCTTAATTTATGTACCTAAATTTAAGGCAGCTTATGAACTTAGATATGGATTACATAGACATAAGATGTGTTTAGCTTGTTTTACAGGGAATGAAAATCTACCTATATGTTGTGAAAGCCATTTTTCTGTAAAATAGCTCAATTTTGAGAAAATGTTTGTTTTAATGGCACAGAGGGCCCAACCATGGTATATGATAACAAAGACCATCTCTGAGATACAGTAGTAGTTTAATTAAAGTGGATTGAATCGGAGCCATGCCACCATAGCATGCTCAGCGATGTTCCAGCGCCCCGCCAAGCACATAGCAGAGCACCCCGGCACAGCACATGGAAAGAATGAAGAAAAAAGGAGTCAGTCAAGGAGAAGAATCATGCGGGGAAGGCAACTGTGGTCAAACAGGAGAACTACAGCTTCACTGTAAATATTGTACAATGCACTGGAGACCATACTGGGGTCATGTAATGGTGCATAGATATACAAACATACGCACTGTGTACATAACTTGACTAATCACAGTATACAAAATGTAGATTCAATCCTAATGCAGTAGGCTACGGTCGCCATGCTCCACGATGTGCTGAACACCTCACCAGACCACCTCAAAGCAGCCAAAATCAATTAAGCAGAATCTTGCAAAGATGTTAAAAGGGGACAGAGCTCAAAGATAAGTGGTGAAAGTGGCAGTGTCCCCCCTTCAGAGTGCACACAATGTGAGAAACCTGTAAGATGTGCATTACAGAGTAAGGGATCACGTAGCAGGGACAAAGGAGGTTAATTAACTCATCAGTGTAATGAGTAAATGGTAATAGCTCCTGGACCCCAGTGTCATAGCATGTATGAAACAACTGTATTGACTCCACAAAGTAAATCAATCTCCAGTACATCGCAGAGCATGGTGTCTCCATATTCTATGCAGGCTCATCATCATGTGGCAGAGAGGCCGATCCAGCGTGTGCACTGGAACAAAGGAGAGCTATGTGCACACTGAAGCAGGAGGACCAATCCAGGACATCGGGCACACAGTATGGGTTGTTGGAGCGTCAAGAGTCGGCCATGTTTTTTTTTTCTAACAGCAGATAGCGAGGGGCGGGGAAACTCCTTGCAGAGATTTTTCAATGCCACTCCTGTCAATATCACGCACCACTGTATCTCCTGGATAGGCAGTATGAAGAAGATTTGAATATCTTCTCCTTACTGCTGCCCCTGGATGTGTGTTCCTCTTTTATATCTATCTATCTCATATCTATCTATCTATCTCATATCTATCTATCTATCTATCTCTCTATCTATCTTATATGTATTATATAATTTAGGTTAGCTGTGTTAGTCTAGTGTTGTAGCGGTCAAATGAATGAGTATTGCAGTATGTAATACTTTTTTATTGGACTAACATTCAATTATACTTACTTTAGACTTGATAAAGGGAGCATCGCTCTCGAAACCTTGTCTCCTTATAAATGAATGTTAGTCCAATAAAAAAGGTGTTATTACATACTGCAATACGCATTAATTTGATCTATATACACTATACAGATAAATATATATATACATTATATAACAGATAAAGCTGTAGCCATTGTCAGTGTACTGCAGGATGAAGGCCTAATCCGCCACGCTGGTCCAGTGAGGATTGGCAGATATGTGACTCTGCGTCAGACTAGAACCTGCGACCTTGTGGTTTAAGCAGATTCCCCACAAGTGGTGAATTGACCTAGGCAAATAGCTAGACAGACAGACAGATAGCTAGATTTAAAAAAATGGCTAGCACAAGATTAAATACTAGAGGGATGTACAACTTATTGTTTCACAATGTGATGATGAATATCTCTCTGGTCCTTAAAGAGTTAAACTAGACAAATTTTAGGATGACTCACGCTTGTGATACA
>CM074719.1:22740365-22851319 GCA_037306005.1 Rhinophrynus dorsalis
CATGCTGCCTGCAGGCAGCTGTTTAGACAAACTGTTGGAGGAAAAGGGGGAGGTGGTGGGTGGGCATACATTCCCACAAGTGGTGCTGCTGTGCCAAAGCCAATGCTATACTCAGGATGTATTAAGTAGATTTTTTAATAATACAAAGCAAAAAAATGACGACTTTTTTCTTTGCTTCCATTTTCGTATTTCTCCAGGGGCCTCAAAGTTTCTTAACCCTTCCCCAAATTAGATGGAAACTAATTCAAAAACAGAAGCACGTTTGTTTTGTTAAATCTTGTGCTTTTAAGATGAATCGTCTGTTTCCCTGGTAGAATATAGGAATAACGAGCTGTTATTCTGAGACATGTTTCTCTTAAATTATGGCCCCTTTAAACTGGCTCTATAATCAGTATATAGCGTAAAATCTCACAAGGCAGGCTCGTATGCTGTAACGGCAAAGACAATAAATTACTCTATTGGCCCCTGTTCACCCAGTGAACGTTTTTTAAATTAGCTATCGTACTTTGCATTTCATGGTGTTTTTACTGCAGCAATGTAACCTTTTTAATTTTTCCCCAGGATCTCTTTTTCTTGGTACAATCACCTACGATAACATTGCAGGGAAAATACGAGTGCCTGCAATATTTTTGCAGTTCTATTGCAATTCTACTGAAAAACCTATTCTACAAGTTTTTAGATTAATTATTATATTGTTGGTGGAAAGTTGCATCAAGCTACATCAGCTTATAAATTGCAACATGAGATGTGACAGATGAAAACTGACTCAAACAACACAATACCTAATGCAGAAATCAAGCACTGTATTCCGCACTTAACCCTTATGTTCTCTGTATGTCTCCCTTAGACATACAGAGAACATAAGGGGACAAATAAAGATAGGGGACAAATAAAGATTATCCTAATTCCCAGTGCTTTAAGTTTGGCATTTAAAGGGATAGTAATACTTCGTTTCATCTTTATTTTATTTTGTCGGCATTAAAAAACATGAAGAACGATATAAGTCTTATCGCTCAAACCTTTATGGTTTGAGAGATATTCACAAGCAAAGTTCCCCCTCCCGCCCCTTTTACCTAGTGTAAGCCATCTCTTCTCAGATGTGGAATCCAGTCCATAGACCAGACAGATAACAGAAGGGGATAATCTTCTTCCTATGAGAACAATGAAAGCCCTGCCCCCCTTAACAAGTTTTCAGCTTTTTCCCTTATCTTAATTGAAGATTGTCCCTCTCTGCAGTCTACCTGGGCACCTCCCTTCAGATCTGGCTGAACAGTGTTACATCAGTAAAGGGGACGGGAGGGGGATACTTTGTCATAGAATGACTCTTGAACTACAACTCTGACAGAATTGAAATAACACTCTCCAAAGTCCAAATACTATGATGATTAATTAGAGCTGCTTTTATTATGAAACATTGCTATCCCTTTAAGTGCTTGAATGCTAGAAAGGTCTCTATAGCATTGTGAAGCAATACATTATATACTTCTCTATTAAAAAGGTCGAAAGCCCACTAGTTATTTTCATTTGAATCCTGTAGTGTTGTTGGCTTACTTAGGACTGATCATTTTCTTTGTACATACAGACACTGGTGAATTACTAAACAAGCAATAACGGTGGCTTGTGAAAACAGGACCCTAACTCGTTTGAGTTAGGCCCTGTTCTTTCAGCAACCTGACGCGTTTTCAGTTTCTTCACTCACTCATATTTTTATGAGGAAGTGTAGAAGCATAAAAGTTTTTATTTACTTATTTTTTTTAGTCTACCAATGCAGTCTCATCTGTTCTTATTCTTACTCCTTAATAAAATCATTTTTTATTTATTGCTGGATCCTGGAACTATTGCTGAAGTTTTCTGCTTGAATATTTTGATAATGCCATCTTGAAAGTATACAATTCCCCCCTGTGAATGCCAGGTAGACAAAGTGTCACTTATTTCCATATATGAGTTCTTAATACAAAATCTCATTGTAATATACAAGCACAACAGAGAGAATGTTTAAATCCCCACACTGATTCTACACAGGGAATAAACAATCTGTGTAATGCTAGCCCGAGCTGAATATATCAGCACACTGTAGACAGCGCAGGAGATGATACTCATAACTTTTTAATGAATGCATGATGAATATTGTGCTATTTAGCTGTAGCCCGTACATAAGTACGACATCAGCCACAGAAAGCAAACCTCTGGGGAGGGTCTAGATATATGTCTTGACACATTATCGGATGCATTTGTGAAGATGTGACCTTTTTTTGAAGCTCGAGAAATCCATAAGTCATCTGAAAGCAATTATTTGTCCAAGCTAATTAACCATATTTTTAACAGATTACTTTGCTACTTGCCAACTAGAGACTTCTGTTCTGTTGTTTATCAGACCGAGATGGTATCGAAGAATGATAATGGACAGAAAGAAAAGTTTGTGAAACATTTTATAGCATCAACATATAAATAATTTATAGGTGAAGCTGCGCATAAGTTATTGAAAGGAAACAGACTACTTATTTTGAGATAACTGTAAACAGCTGGAGCTCGTTGGAGTATATCTACAAGATTCACACAGGCGATTTGCTGACTTCCATTTCAGCACAGACCAAGCGGCCCAGACTTACTTATCTATGATCTCCTATGTTCCCCCCTGGCAATCCTCTCTCATCGGGGGGCGGGGGATATGTCTGAATGCTTTCCCACATGGGTGTCAAACATATACTACTGGCAGATGTCTACATGGGTCACCCAATCGTTGGAGGTTGCTAAAAGCAAGTCACAACTTTCAATGTCATCCATGCTGTAATCTTTTCAAAAAAAATTTTCTCTTGTTGCTCCCATACCTCTAGGGTGACCACATTTCCATTCTGCTATTCCGGGACATGTGGTCACTAGTGTTGAGCGAGCATGCTCGGCCGATGCTCGGATCGGCTCGAGCATCGCTCTGCTCGGCACATGGCGGTACTCGTACGAGTACCGCATGTGCTCGCCCGCCATGTTCGGGTCTCCTCCCCGCACGTTTTGCGGCTGCTGCGCAGCCAATAAACGTGCAGGGAGGCTCTGACATCGGTGTAATGCCAGCAGCCATGTTGGCTGCTGGCATTACACTGATTGGCTGGCCAGAACCCATGGTCAGGTGCTGTATAGCACCTGACCATCGAGTTCGGCTCAGTCTGAGCCAGGGAGAGCTGAGGATAGGAAGGGAAAGGCAGTGTAGGGAGGAAAAAAACAAAAATTGTGAAAAAAAAAGAACCAAAAGTCCTTTTTAGGACTACTGTGTGTGGGGGCAGCAGGTTATTTGGTGTGGGGGGAAAAAAACAAAAAAAAAAAAAAAAAAAATATTCTGTTTAGTGTGAAAAGTTGCAGATTAGAGCACATTCTGTTTAGTGTGCACAGTTGCAGATTAGAGCACATTCTGTTTAGTGTGCAAAGTTGCAGATTAGAGCACATTCTGTTTAGTGTGCAAAGTTGCAGATTAGAGCACATTCTGTTTAGTGTGCAAAGTTGCAGATTAGAGCACATTCTGTTAAGTCTTCAAACTAAAATATCAAAGTCACGTATTCCATTCAGTGTGCGTCGCCGCAGTTTAGCAGCACATTCTGAGTACTGTGCAGAGTTGCAGAATAGGAAGAAATACTGTTAAGTCTTCAAACTAAAATATCAAAGTCACATATTCCATTCAGTGTGCTTCGCCGCAGTTTAGCAGCCTATTCTGTGTACTGTGCAGAGTTGCAGAATAGGAAGAAATACTGTTAAGTCTTCAAAATAAAATATCAAAGTCACATATTCCATTCAGTGTGCTTCGCCGCAGTTTAGCAGCCTATTCTGTGTACTGTGCAGAGTTGCAGAATAGGAAGAAATACTGTTAAGTCTTCAAACTAAAATATCAAAGTCACATATTCCATTCAGTGTGCTTCGCCGCAGTTTAGCAGCCTATTCTGTGTACTGTGCAGAGTTGCAGAATAGGAAGAAATACTGTTAAGTCTTCAAACTAAAATATCAAAGTCACATATTCCATTCAGTGTGCTTCGCCGCAGTTTAGCAGCCTATTCTGTGTACTGTGCAGAGTTGCAGAATAGGAAGAAATACTGTTAAGTCTTCAAACTAAAATATCAAAGTCACATATTCCATTCAGTGTGTTTCACCGCCGTTTAACAGCCTATTCTGTGTACTCTGCAGAGTTGCAGAATAATAAGAAATACTGTTAAGTTTTCAAACTCAAATATTAAAGTCACATATTCCATTCAGTGTGTTTCACCGCCGTTTAACAGCCTATTCTGTGTACTGTGCAGAGTTGCAGAATAATAAGAAATACTGTTAAGTTTTCAAACTCAAATATTAAAGTCACATATTCCATTCAGTGTGTTTCACCGCCGTTTAGCAGCCTATTCTGTGTACTCTGTACAGTTGCAGAATAATAAGAAATACTGTTAAGTTTTCAAACTCAAATATTAAAGTCACATATTCCATTCAGTGTGTTTCACCGCCGTTTAGCAGCCTATTCTGTGTACTCTGTACAGTTGCAGAATAGTAAGAAATACTGTTAAGTTTTCAAACTCAAATATTAAAGTCACATATTCCATTCAGTGTGTTTCACCGCCGTTTAGCAGCCTATTCTGTGTACTCTGTACAGTTGCAGAATAGTAAGAAATACTGTTAAGTTTTCAAACTCAAATATTAAAGTCACATATTCCATTCAGTGTGTTTCACCGCCGTTTAACAGCCTATTCTGTGTACTCTGTACAGTTGCAGAATAATAAGAAATACTGTTAAGTTTTCAAACTCAAATATTAAAGTCACATATTCCATTCAGTGTGTTTCACCGCCGTTTAGCAGCCTATTCTGTGTACTCTGTACAGTTGCAGAATAATAAGAAATACTGTTAAGTTTTCAAACTCAAATATTAAAGTCACATATTCCATTCAGTGTGTTTCACCGCCGTTTAGCAGCCTATTCTGTGTACTCTGTACAGTTGCAGAATAATAAGAAATACTGTTAAGTTTTCAAACTCAAATATTAAAGTCACATATTCCATTCAGTGTGTTTCACCGCCGTTTAACAGCCTATTCTGTGTACTCTGCAGAGTTGCAGAATAATAAGAAATACTGTTAAGTTTTCAAACTCAAATATTAAAGTCACATATTCCATTCAGTGTGTTTCACCGCCGTTTAGCAGCCTATTCTGTGTACTCTGTACAGTTGCAGAATAATAAGAAATACTGTTAAGTTTTCAAACTCAAATATTAAAGTCACATATTCCATTCAGTGTGTTTCACCGCCGTTTAGCAGCCTATTCTGTGTACTCTGTACAGTTGCAGAATAATAAGAAATACTGTTAAGTTTTCAAACTCAAATATTAAAGTCACATATTCTGTGTAAGATGAAGAAGGCGGGTAAAAAGGGACGGGGAAGTGGACGTGATCCTGAAAGTTCAGGGCGCGGGTCAGGACGCGGAGAAACTGTGCCTGGTGCCAGAGCACAAGAAAGAAAGACATCCACCATACCTAGCTTCATGTCTGATTTCACAGGGCGTCGCAGGACATCACTCTCGAGGTCCGACCAGTGCGAACAGGTGGTCGGTTGGATGACAGCTGATACTGCTTCCAGTCGGTTAAGCACCACCCTGTCTTCCACCAAGTCCACTCTCAGTAGCCAAGAGTCTGGTCAACATAATCCTCACTCTGATCATCCTTCCTCCCACCATACACGGTCTGGTCAAAGAAGTGATCCCACACTGGGATATAGTGATGAGCTCGTCTCATCACCAATCCTTCATTTGACCCTCTCTCCAAGCACGCTTGCAGAGGAACATGACATCTTGTGCCCTGATTCACAACCTCTAGAGGCTACCCAATCACAAGAAGATGACAGATGTGAACGGCATTTAAGGTCAAAGGAAGTAGTGGATGATGATGATGATGATGAGACACAGTTGCCATTAAATCAACCACTATTTCCGTCTCAAGACCTTGTTGAGGAGAATGTTATACAGTTGTCAATGACTGAGTATGTGGTGGGATCAAGACTTGAGGAGGATGATCAGAGTGAGGAAGTGGAGGAGGACTTGGTGGACGATGAGGTGACTGACCCCACCTGGGAAGGTGTAGAGCCGAGCGATGACAGCAGTCCTGAGGGTGAGCCATCTGCAGCACCGCAACAGGCTGGAAGAGGCAGTGGTGTGGCTACAGAAAGAAGGCGGACCGCACCAAACCGGCCCGCAAATGTTCCACGGAGCACCCCCTTGCGTAAATCTACCTTGCCAAAGGGTAGGTGTTCCGCGGTATGGCGTTTTTTTAAGGAAAGTGCGGACGACAAAAGAATTGTAGTTTGCAACCTGTGCCACACCAGAATGAGCCGAGGCATGAACACTAGAAACCTCACCACCACCAGCATGATCCGACACATGGCATCCAAGCACCGTAGTAAGTGGGAGGAACGCCTGGATCGCCCACCTGTGTCTGCAGGCCACACCACTGCCTCCTCTTCCCCTGTTTTCGGTGCCGGCCAATCGCCTGTCGAAGGCGCAGGCCCGCATACCTCCCGCCCTGCACCTGTAGCATCTGAAGCACCATCAGCGACCACATCCACTTCCCTGTCCCAGCACAGCGTCCAAATGTCGTTACCCCAGGCATTTGAGCGCAAGAGAAAGTACCCAGCCACCCACCCACAGGCCATAGCACTAACCTCACACCTTTCAAAATTACTGGCCATCGAAATGCTGCCATTTAGGCTTGTGGACACTGAGTCCTTCCGCAGCCTGATGGCAGCAGCTGTCCCTCGGTACGCGGTCCCCAGCCGCCACTACTTTTCCCGGTGTGCCATCCCCGCATTACACCACCATGTGTCCCGTAACATCACCCGTGCCCTGACCAACGCAGTTACTGGGAAGGTCCACTTAACGACTGACACATGGACAAGTGCTTGTGGCCAGGGACGCTACATTTCCCTGACGGCACACTGGGTGAATGTCGTGGAGGCTGGGAGCGACTCGGACCCTGGGATGGCACGGGTGCTACCCACGCCGAGGATTGCGGGCCCTACCTCCATCAGGGTTTCCACCAGCACCTACGTTATTGGCTCCTCCTCCTCCGTTTCCACCTCCGAATTCTCTACACACACCGCCACTCCCCCATCAGCCAGTAGCTGGAAGCAGTGTAGCACTGCAGTGGGGAAGCGTCAACAGGCCGTGCTGAAGCTGATCTGCCTTGGGGACAAACAGCACACGGCCTCAGAGCTGTTGCAGGGGATTAGTCACCAGACCGAGCAGTGGCTCTCGCCACTCAACCTGCAAGCAGGCATGGTTGTGTGTGATAATGGGCGTAACTTGGTGGCGGCTTTGGAGCTCGGCAAGCTCACACACGTACCATGCCTAGCGCATGTATTTAATTTAGTGGTGCAGCGATTTCTAAAAACCTACCCCAATGTGCATGATCTCTTGACCAAGGTGCGCCGCGTGTGTGCACATTTCCGTAAGTCATCAACAGCTTCAGCCGGCCTGTTGAAGCTGCAGCAGCGCTTACAATTGCCAGCTCACCGGCTGCTGTGTGACGTGAGCACGCGCTGGAACTCCACCTTCCACATGTTGGCCCGGCTTTGTGAGCAGCAGAGGGCAGTAGTGGAGTACCAGCTGTTACACGGTCGTCGCCTCTCCGTTCAACTTCCTGTAATCAGAAGTGAGGAGTGGGAATGGATGTCAGACCTCTGCGAGGTTTTACGCAATTTTGAGGAATCGACACAGATGGTGAGCGGCGATAACGCTATTATCAGTGTAACCATCCCACTTCTGTGTCTACTGAAACGCTCGCTGCTCACAATTAAAACCGACGCTTTACATGTGGAAGAGGTGGAAATGGGGGAGGAAGAGCTTACACAAGGTGATAGCCAGAGCACCCTCACTTCGTCTTCTCAGCGACAATTGGAGGAGGCGGAGGAGGAGGAGGAGGAGGAGGAGGAAGACACGGTTGCCTCCGCTACAGAGGGTAGCCATGGAACTTTAGTTCCATCTCTTCAGCGTGGGTGGGCAGAAGAGGAGGAAGAGGATGAGGATATTGAGAGTCAGCCTCCTGGTGAGGACAGCGAAATCTTGACTGTTGGTACTCTGGCACACATGGCTGACTTTATGTTAGGCTGCCTTTCCCGTGACCCACGCGTTGTACGCATTTTAGACAACACGGATTACTGGGTGTTCACCCTTCTGGACCCCCGCTACAAAGAGAATTTCTCATCTCTCATTCCTCCGGTGGAGAGGACAAGCAAAATGTTGCAATACCAGAAGGTTCTTGTTGAAAAATTGCTCCAAAATTTTCCATCTGACAACGCTGGCGGCAGAGTACGTGCTACCTTGGCCAACCGAGAAGGGGAGAAAAGGGGAGCACACAGCAGTTCCGAGAAAGGCAGGGCAACACTCTCCAAGGCGTGGGACACCTTCATGACACCCCGCCAGCACCCTCACCCTGATGCGCAGCCTAGTGTCACAAGGAGGGAAAAGTTTTGGAAGATGGTGAAGGAGTACGTAGCAGACCGTGTCAGCGTCCTCAATGATCCCTCTGTGCCTTACAACTACTGGGTGTCCAAGCTGGACACGTGGTATGAACTGGCACTCTACGCCTTGGAGGTGCTGGCCTGCCCTGCCGCCAGCGTTCTGTCTGAGCGGGTATTTAGTGCTGCTGGTGGCATCATAACAGATAAGCGTATCCGCCTTTCCACCGACAATGCTGATAGGTTGACACTTATAAAAATGAACAAGGCCTGGATTTCCCCTGACTTCTCCACTCCACTGGAGGAAAGCCCCGGGGGAACATAAAGTGACTTTATATATGTTATTTACAATGATGGGAATACTCTGTATTCCCATTCACCCCTTCCACCCAAAAAACGGGTATATGGTTGACTCTTAATCTTCTCATCCTCCTCCTCCTCTTCCATATGCCCTGGGATATAATTTTTATATAGGGCCAGCTCACCAGCGTGCCCTGGGATATAATTTTTATATAGGGCCAGCTCACCAGCGGGCCCTGTGATATAATTTTTATATAGGGCCAGCTCACCAGCGGGCCCTGTTTGACAATTTTTATATAGGTCAGCTCACCAGCGGTCCTTCTCATATAATGTTTTATTGGGTCAGCTCTCTAGCGGGCCCTCTCATATAATGTTTTATAGCGTCAGCTCACTAGCGGGCCTTCGCATATAATGTTTAGGATGGTCAGCTCTGCAGCAGACCCTCACCCATAATGTTTTAGATGGTCAGCTCAGCGCACGTTTCCATCTTAATCATGGCCTCAGTTCTGAAAATCAAGGAAATTTTTGGGAGAATTTGCCTCTGCGCACGTTTCCCTCTTAATCATGGCCTCAGTTCTGAAAATCAAGGAAATTTTTGGGAGAATTTGCCTCTGCGCACGTTTCCCTCTTAATCATGGCCTCAGTTCTGAAAATCAAGGAAATTTTTGGGAGAATTTGCCTCTGCGCACGTTTCCCTCTTAATCATGGCCTCAGTTCTGAAAATCAAGGAAATTTTTGGGAGAATTTGCAGATGATATACAAGTAAATATACAGCAAATATTGTTTGGTAACAATTTTTCGCCTAAAGTCGTTTTTATTTTCCTTTTTGTGTGTTTTATGGTCAGTCTGTAAAAATGGCGTACTACGGGCGAAAGATCGTTCCCAGCAGCGATGTTGGAGTCCAAGGTGCATCCAGACATCCTCCCTATGCTGTCCCTGAACCATTTCTGTAGTGTTTCCATCTTTTTCTGCCCTTTTCCTATGGACCAGGCACCCTCCCCTCATCAGAGCAGGGGGTGCCTGGTGTAATGCTCGAGTCCTCCCATTGACTTCAATGGGGCTCGGGTGCTCGGCCGAGCACTCGAGCCTCAGGGGGTGCTCGGTCAGAGCACCCGAACATCCGAGCATTGGGGTGCTCGCTCATCACTAGTGGTCACCCTAAATTTGAGTGGCATCCGGTCCCCTGCGGCTGGCTGGCACTGAGTTCCCTCCTACCCGCCCGCATACATACAGAGAAGAGGAAGAGGGCAGAGGCACCGGAAGAGAAGCGCTTGCTGCCAGAGTCCAGCAGCAAGCGCTTCTCTTCCGGTGCCTCTGCCCTCTTCCTCCTCTCTGTATGTATGTCATCACGGCCCGCAGGGGCGCGTGATGATGCGGGCGGGTGGCTACCTTCATTTCGGGACTCTTTATTGTCCCGGTGGGGGATGATCCGGGACGCGGGACATAGAACCCAATTAAGGGACAGTCCCGGACGTTCCGGGACACGTGGTCACCCTACATACCTCCCAACATTTCAAATTGACAAACAGGGACACTTGTGTTTTAGAGGGTGTGTCTGGGGTGTGTGGCTGGTGGGCGGGACATTACCAAGAATTTTTAGGCTATTTCATGACCTATTGAGACCTCCTTGTGTAACCTAATAATGGACTTATAACAAAACCAAAGTATTTTATTTGCACAGACTAATTTATACACACACATATACTGAAGTTTATAGAAACAATAATGTGAGTTTTATGGCCGTGGAGCAATGTGATACACTTATATACACACCACAAAGTCTGATCTACTAAAAAGAGGGACATCGGGGTGGGAGAGAGGGACAGAGAGATTTGAGTCTAAAAGAGGGACTGTCCCTCCTAAAGAGGGACACTTGGGAGGTATGTGCTCCATATCTGCAGAACGTGCTACCTCTCAGACAGGGCCGGATTTCCCTATAGGCAGAGCAGGCAACGGCCTAGAGCGCCACATTTTTAATGGTGCATCAGCTCTGCTGACCACACCCAGATTTTCATTTGCAGGTGTGGCCAGAGTTTCATACCACCTTTAAATTCTTAAAGGAGCAGTAAACTTTTTTTCATGAAAACACATATTTTATAGAGCATTTCCTGCTGAATAAACCAAGGTCACTCCCATCACTGTCAGATGTTTTATTCAAAAATTAAACCAGTTTAAATAATCAGGAAGTGAATTTACTGTGTTTACTTCCTGATAGTTCTAACTGACAGGAAGTGAATTTACTGTGTTTACTTCCTGATAGTTCTAACTGACAGGAAGTGACTCAGCAGCTTCTATCACATTCTATGGCGAACTGTATGTCTCTGACTTTTCTGACTTTCCTCTCCATTAGAATCTAACAGGAAATCTAATTAGAATTTGACCACTAGAGGGCACTGCTAATGTAAAAAAATCATGGGTTTAAACTGTAATAACTCTGGAAATATAAATCTCTCTGCAGTGGGAGTACCCTTATTTTACTCAATAGAAAAATCCCTACAGTACATATTTTTTTCATTAAAAAAGTTTACTGCTCCTTTAAACATTTGGGTTGGAATGTTAGAGAAAACGAGATGACCTGGTTGCACATCAAAAGAAGAGATTGATACATACAGTTCATGGAGAGAGATGGCACTCACAGGGTCTTTTATGATGGTTCAAATGAAGTTATATTTTATTGGAATCAAAGTTTCGGTTACCACTGCAGCCTTTCTCAAGATTACCCTTCATATACAATTTAACCGACTGGATGCTAGAGAGATCTCCAATGAATTGAAGCAATGCTTTGGAGTTCTGTCTAGAAACCAAGGGGTTAAAGTTTTTCTTTATGTTCTTACTTGTTATAATCCAAAGGTATTTTCTGTTCCAGGAAACAGGGGATGGTAGTAGGGGAGGGGCTGTGTGTTGGGGTGTGGTTATGGGTGGAGCTAAAGGTACCTAAAGTGCCTTGCCTAGGGGCTTGTGGGATGTAAATCCGGTCTTGCTCCCATCCTGTGCCACTGCCCTTTTCTTGCTGTATTCAAGTCTTGTTTAAAACTACACCTCCTCAAGCTTTAACAAGCTAGAAGGCATTGACTTCATGCATCCAAGGCTCTTATAATGTACTTAATTATGTGTTCGCTATCCCAACCAGAAATCGAGCACTGTATCCCCCTATGTTCTCTGTATGTCTCCCTTTACCACTTTACATTGTAAGCTTTCGAGCAAGGAGCCTGTTTCCAGTGTTTCACTTTCCTAAGCACTAGTCATCCTGTATTGTCCTAACCCTTTCATTGTAAAGCGCTGCATAAACTTGTGGCGCTATATAAATATGCATATTCATTCAATCATCCATTCATTCATTCACTCATTCAAATCGGGATGTACACAATACATGAATACATACAAGTTCCTGCTTGCTGCAGTATGGTGCATTACAAGAGTCAGCAATCACCTGTGTGTGCAGCATCTTTTGCAGCAATCTGTTTGCACTAGTCACCAAAATGCAAGAATTCGCGAACAAACCAATTGCACCATAAGTATGCAATGAATGTCCCAACTTATTAAAACATTTGCATGCCAGAGAGGTATGTATCTTTCTTACACTCAAAGGGTTAACCTCTTAAATTTTTAGACAGGGTGAGTATTCATGAAGCTATAGCAGAGCAATTCTGGAGCAAACCAGTAGCACATTAGGTGAGGAATAATAATCCCCTGTAATTTAAATTAAACGTTAAACCCCTGTTTTGCTACTGAGATTACCTCAATGTACAGTTCTGGGTGATAGCTCTCTCATAGAATAACATAGGAACTGGAGAGTTTATCACACTGGAGAAGTTATCTCCTCTTTATCACACCTTAGTACATCTCCCCTGTAGTCTATAACTAAATCTCTCCCATAGAATAACATAGGAACTGGAGAGTTTATCTCACTGGAGAAGTTATCTCCTCTTTATCACACCTTAGTACATTTCCCCTGTAGTCTATAACTAAACATCGCCCATATAATAACATAGGAACTGGAGAGTTTATCTCACTGGAGAAGTTATCTCCTCTTTATCACACTTTAGTACATCTCCCCTGTAGTCTATAACTAAATCTCTCCCATAGAATAACATAGGAACTGGAGAGTTTATCTCACTGCAGAAGTTATCTCCTCTTTATCACACCTTAGTACATCTCCCCTGTAGTCTATAACTAAAGATCTCCCACAGAATAACATAGGAACTGGAGAGTTTATCTCACTGGAGAAGTTATATCCTCTTTATAACACCTTAGTACATCTCCCCTGTAGTCTATAACTAAAGATCTCCCATAGAATAACATAGGAACTGGAGAGTTTATCTCACTGGAGAAGTGATCTCCTCTTTATCACACCTTAGTACATCTCCCCTGTAGTATATAGCTAAATCTCTCCCATAGAATAACATAGGAAATGGAGAGTTTATCTCACTGGAGAAGTTATCTCCTCTTTATCACACCTTAGTACATCTCCCCCTGTAGTCTATAACTAAATCTCTCCCATAGAATAACATAGGAACTGGAGAGTTTATCTCACTGGAGAAGTTATCTCCTCTTTATCACACCTTAGTACATCTCTCCTGTAGTCTATAACTAAATCTCTCCCATAGACTAACATAGGAACTGGAGAGTTTATCTCACTGGAGAAGTTATCTCCTCTTTATCACACCTTAGTACATCTCTACCCTGTAGTCTATAACTAAATCTCTCCCATATAATAACATAGGAACTGGAGAGTTTATCACACTGGAGAAGTTATCTCCTCTTTATCACACCTTAGTACATCTCTCCTGTAGTCTATAACTAAATGTCTCCCATAGAATAACATAGGGACTGGAGAGTTTATCTCACTGGAGAAGTTATCTCCTCTTTATCACACCTTAGTACATCTCTCCCTGTAGTCTATAACTAAATCTCTCCCATAGAATAACATAGGAACTGGAGAGATTATCTCACTAGAGAAGTTACCACCTCTTTATCACACTTTAAAGCATCAAGCCCCATTTATCCAGACAGTGAGCTTGTTGTGTTCTATGGGAGTGTTGAGTCACTGACTACAGTCTCCATACAATGTGACAGTCACAGCTTTATCAGTATGTGACCTTCTACTTCTCACTAATGACACTGTCCGAACTGGGGATAATCTTGTTTTTTTCAGAAGTAAGGGGATAATTTTGTTTTGTCAGTTCCTATGACTGTAGCTGCTGGGGACTACAACTCCCTTCAGCCGAAGGCTGGTTCGGGGGATGATGGGTATTGTAGTCCTCAAGATGTGGAGGTCCATTAATTGACTATGCCTATTTCAACCTTAAAGCAGAACTATCGTGCAAGTAACACTGCCCCCGAATATATTACTAACCTAGCGATATGCAAAATTATACTATCCTTAAAGGAGCAGTAAACTTTTTTTATGAAAACATATATTTTATAGAGCTTTTCCTGCTGAGTAAAACAAAGTCACTCCCATCGCTGTCAGATGTTTTATTCAAAAATGATAGCAGTTTAAATAACCAGGAAGTGAATTTACTGTGTTTACTTCCTGATAGTTCTAACTGACAGGAAGTGACTGGCAGTTTCTATCACATTGTATGGCGAACTGTATGTCTCTGACTTTCCTTTCCATTAGAATCTAACAGGAAATCTAATTAGAATTTGACCACTAGAGGGCACTGCTAATGTAAAAAAACATGGGTTTAAACTGTAATAACTCTGGAAATATAAATCTCTCAGCAGTGGGAGTATCCTTATTTTACTCAATAGGAAAATCCCTACAATATAATTTTCTTCATAAAAAAAGTTTACTGCTCCTTTAAGCTCAATATGTCAGTGTTATTGCAGAAAAAACACATCTTCAGCAGGAACCAGAGGACAGACAGACATGTTAGAGGAAATGTACCTCTGAGTCTGCGCTGTCTGTCCTGTTCTCTGCCAGCATTAGTGAGTGGCGTTCCTTGGTGCCTTAAAGCATTGGAAGGGACTGACCGTGCAAGCACACAGAGCTTCTCTTGTAAGCTCTGTGCAGCCCGATGCCTGCAGAAGATGTGTTTTTACTGCAATAACACTGACTTATTGCGCTTAAGGATAGTAAGACTTTGCATATCGCTAAGTTAGTAATATATTCGGGGGGCAATGTTGTTAACATGATAGTTCTGCTTTAAAGGGATAGTATTACTTCAAAATTACTATCCCTCATATTGTAGCCCTTAATACACTGAGTTAAATGACACCAGATGCATCTCTCAGACCTTTATGGTGTAAGAGATAGACGCTTTCAAAGTTTCCTCTCCCCTGCTGTCAGCGTTCTGCTGCCAGCAGGGGAATCCGGTCCCGGGACAGGCGGAGGCTCTTAAACAGAGCCGATATCTCATTACGGAAGGAAAAATGATTCATTGAAACAGTCTTCTACATGTGCTTGGTTACCAAGCACACGTAGAAGACTGTTTCAATTAATCATTTTTCCTTCCATATCGAGATATCGACTCTGCTGAAGAGCCTCCTCTTGATTCAGAGACCGGATTCCCCTGCTGGCAGCAGAACGCTGACAGCAGGGGAGAGGAAACTTTGAAAGCGGCTATCTCTTACACCATAAAGGTCTGAGAGATGCCGCTGGTGTCATTTAACTCGGTTTATTAAGGGCTACAATATGAGGGATAGTCATTTTGAAGTAATACTATCCCTTTAAATGCCAGAGGTGTTGCAACATTTGCGTTGCAATGCTTGCGCACCCCTCTAGCACTCAAAGGTTAAATAATAGGGTGAAATGTCATCATGATGATGGAGGAGTAAAAAGTAGGATCAACGTGCAAAAGGGGCAGAAAATCAGTGCTCGCTGTAACATCTGTAACATCTGTAACAGTTAATTAGGGGATGTTGCCATTTCAGGACAACATCCCTCTCCAGTACTCCCCACATAGATTTTACAATAGGATAGCTCCAGCCAGTGATCAGTGAACCACTGACATCCCATAAAATGCGGTTATTAATTGCTGTTCCTCTCATCAGTCATCCTATTTCTAATAAACCTGTCTATTTTGTCTCGGCATTACATGAGCATTGTTTATTGCTTCTGAACTGTTAACCATAAAGACTGCAGACACAATACAATTTATAAATTAACAAAAACTTAACCCCTTAAGGACCACGGTCCCGGGGTGTGCGGTCCTTTAAGGACCAGATAGGGAAGTTAGGCGTGCCGCCCCATGTGACTGATCACGTGTGCCGGCACGCCGAACAAGGGACTGAAAGAGATCGCTCCGGTCTTGGAGCGATCAACTTCAGTCCCCGGTATTACTCACCGAGCTCCTGCAGGAGCAAGGTGAGTAAAAGTACGTGACATGCCAGGACCGTCACTGGTCCTTATTGTGCCGGACCAGCATGACAGACCGGGTACGTCATCGGACACAAAGAGGTTAAAGGAACTCTAACAACTCCTTATATACCTCATACGTACAGTAACCTTTTTATTTGACTTTATATATCCCTTTGAGTGCCAGTGGGGTATGCAATGCCTTGCATACCCCTCTGTATACATAATATTTAAAGGGATAGTAATACTTCATTTTATCTTTATTTTATTTTGTAGGCATTAAAAAAACATGAAGAACGATATAAGTCTTATCTCTCAAACCTTTATGGTTTGAGAGATATTCACAAGCAAAGTTTCCCCTCCCGCCCCTTTTACCTAGTGTAAGCCATCTCTTCTCAGATGTAGAATTCAGTCCATAGACCAGACAGATAACAGCAGGGGACAATCTTCTTCCTATGAGAACAATGAAAGCCCTGCTCCCCTTGACAAGCTTTTCAGGTTTTTCCCTTATCTTAATTGAATATTGTCCCTCTCTGCAGTCTACCTGGGCACCTCCCTTCTGCTCTGGCTGAACAGTGTTACATCAGTAAAAGGGGCAGGAGGGGAATACTTTGTCATTGAATTACTCTTGAACTACAACTCTGACAGAATTGAAATAACACTCTCCAAAGTCCAAATACTATGAAGATTAGCTCTTTGAGTGCCAGAGGGGTACGCAATGCATTGCATACCGCTCTGACACTCAAAGGGTTAATTAGAGCTGCTTTTATTATGAAACATTACTATCCCTTTAAAGAGAAACTGCCTATAAGTCCCCAACGGTGATCGCACTGAAATTTTTTTACAGAAATCTATCTCTGCAGGACTGTGAAACCAGAGGGAGTGCAACAATGTAAAATAGATATAATGTTAAAAAAGACAATGAAACAATGTAGGAAAGCTGTTTCTACATCATACAGATCACTCGGTGCTGCAGGGTTACTTGTAGCACTTTCCCTGCTCTCACTATCAAAGAAAACTTTGGGAAAAAAATGTAGTGAATTCTCTGTCAGTAACATAAAATTACAAAAAAAAAAACAATAAGTGAAGATGAAAAAAGAATAAAAAAGTATAGGCAATTTGACTTTATATGTTTTGCACTTGTAGAATATCTAAAGTAAAAATAAAAGGTTGAACTTTAGGGACGTGCACAACTTTCATCTGGTTCTGCACAACGTAGTGACTTCCACCTTCCACCACCCTCAGGAATATGTGGAAGAAAGGCCATTTCCCCCAATGATGAGTGCATGTGCATGTATGTGTTCATCTGTGTACGATGGCATGTGTGTGATTATATATACGGTGGAAGACTGGGAATGTAGCATCAGAAAGTGCGATACAGGTGTAGATAAAACAGCACAGGAACAAAGCACTGGAAAGTTTCCACGTCTATGAAGAAAATGGGGTAAAGAACAATTCATCTGACTGATAAAAATAAATCAGTCTTTCTTTTAACATCTTTTCCAATAGAAACAGAAAAACCCCCCACAGATCTACTACTCCATATCACCTAACGCATATCACACCATCAATGCATCATCAGTAAAATGCATTAAGTGGTTGGGAGTGGGGGATTTGCATTTTTACTGTTTGTACTGGAAAAAGATCAGTAAAGACTGATGCATTTTTACCAGCTATTTAAATTTTCTTAACACTCATTTCCATGGAGCCCAGAGTTAGTGTCTGTTTCCTCCTTCATACCTTCATAGATGATTTTGGGTCTACCAGGCTATTTCTGTTGGTACAAAAAAACAAAAGGCAGAAAAGCACAAACCAACAATAAATGATCCTTCTTGGATTCAGTAACAGTTGATCTGATACTTACACGATGAATAGTGTTGTGCTGGTTGTTGATGCAGCCAGCAGTTTCCAACGGGGTATCACTTAGCTGCCCCGATTCAGCTGCTTGTCTCATAATAGGAAAATCCACAGTATAAAATTATATTTATTTAAAAAGTATTGAATGTATATCTTTTCATTGCCAAATAACGTCAATGCATACACGTAGTATATAAACCCGTATGATGCGTTTCGGAACAATAAAGTTCCTTTTTCAAATATCAGTCAACAGAATATATATTGTTAAAAACATATTTATAATGGCAAGAATATATAAAAGGATAAAAGGATGACCTTTTATATATTCTTTTCATTATAAATATATGTTTTTAACAATATATGTTCTGTTGCCTGATATTTGAAAAAGGAACTTTAGTTTATTTACTATGTGTATGTATTGACGTTATTTGGCAAAGAAAAGATATATATTCAATATTCGATCTTCCTATTATGAGACAAGCAGCAGAATCAGGGCAGCTAGAGATACCCCACTGGAAATTGCTGGTTGCATCAACAACCAGCACAACACTATTCGTGGTGTAAGTATCAGATGAACTGTTACTGAATCCAAGAAGGAGGAAATATTGTTGGTTTGTGCTTTTCTGCCTTTTTTTTTTTTTTTTTTTGTATTTGGAGGTTCCTGGCAAGCCCTTTGGGTCCTTTTGGAGAAGCAGAATCCATTTTGCCAAGTTCTTGGGAAGACTGAGTGGGGGCAGTCGGAGTCCCCCATCCGTTCAACTGATCACTTTTAGTGATTGTCTATATTGTCTATATTGTGAATACCATGGTGTACTGGTGGAGGTCCTGATTTTGCTTACAATATTTCACTAGGAAGCGCCCTTCTTTTTAATTTTTTTTATTTCTGTTGGTGTACAGCACCCAGTGGTCCCAGAACAGATTCATAGAACCTTTGCAGTTAGCTGACTCCATTTGATAGAAAAATCTTCTCTTACCTCGTTTCTTATATTGGATACCAATGAGCTTAAACTTCCAAAGGTGTTTTGACCGATTTTCCTCCCTGTGGGAATTTCCACAGGAAGAAGAAACACTGATCCCATTCTGCTAAAATTGTGGAATGGAGGAAAATGAGCACACCACCTCTTCTCTCCTTTTTATCCGGATTGTGTTAGATGCGCAGTATCAGAGGATGAAAAGACTTAAAATGATCCATTAGACTCTGTTAGAATCTAATGGATTCTTATGTATCAGGGGTCCTTATGTATCATGAAAAGTGGAACAATTATGGAGCAAATTAACCTCAATGTAGGGGCCAAGTAAACATTGATAACTATAAGATATAAAAAGAGGAGAGTATACTAAAAAAACACAATTAGATAGTATTTAATATCAGGAAGAAAGAATGAAACAAACATACAAAAAATATCTACAATTATATAAAAGGCCAGATGTATGTTTGTCCGATGCAGTCATGCGCAACAGAGACTTCCCGAACACAAATAATGCACAGAAGCAGTCATGCGCAGTAGAGATTGCACGATGCAGTCAAGTGCAGTAGGGACTGCACAAACGCACAGAACGCACAGAAGCAGTCATGCGCAGTAAAGATTGCCTGATGCAGTCATGTGCAGTAGAGACTGCCTGAATGCACAAAAGCAGTAATGTGCAGTAGAGACTGCTGGATTCACAGAGTGCTGGAAGGTGTAGTTCTGTGGTAGTATACCTGCTGTGTAGCGTTCTGTGCATTCGGGCAGTCTCTACTGCACATGACTACATCGGACAACTGCACATGACTGCATCACAGCACCTTTATATATGTTGCCACACCAAGCGAAATGTTTAATACCTTTCCAAAAGCTTTATATACCCATAAGTCAGACATTTAGATTTTTCAACATTTTGTGACAACTTAAAAATGTATGTGGAAAAGCTTAAAAAACGTCTGGGAACCACTGAGCTAGACATTTCAGAAATACATCTTCATAAAATCATACATCTGGCTTTTTATATTATTTTATGATGAATAATATTTTTTTTATGCAATTTGGCCCATGTACGTGGGCTTTTACACTATTATTTATATAAATGAAAATGGAGGAAATTTTATTTGTCCCCTACAGTGTGATTTGGTGTGCTGTGGAACTGCACATCTTTCACTGGGTAAATATGTCCTACTAGTATGAAAGCCCATATACACGGGTTAAAGTGCACCCAGCTGCCCCGGAGCCAGGAGCAGAGACAGGATGTGAGCCGTCTGGAGTGTGGCAGCGCTTTCAGAGAGTCTCTACTGCGCCTGACTGCAGTCATGTGCAGTAGAGACTCGCTGAATGCGCTGATCCTTAGCAGGGAGCTCCAGACGGCTCACAGCAAAGCTCCCTGTGTGCGAAACCACACATGCACAGTAGAGGCTCTCTACTGTGCATGTGCGTTTACGGCTCACAGTGAGCGACACATTCTACCACTTTATGTAATAGGATGTCCAGATGGTTTTCAAATGTCCCTTTTGTGATAAAAGTTAGAATAGATGTTACATTTCATTTACATTACAATATGTGTCAGTAAGCTGTACCAAAGTTAAACGTACTGAGCAATGTTCATAAAACATATTACCTATGTGGGTGGTCACCATTAGAAATGATATGATCTATACAATGCGTTGCTTACCCTCTGGCACTCAAAGGGTTAATTCTCTGTATTGCATTTTGTTTACTCCAAATCTCTCCACGCTCTCCTTTATCCAGATCACCCATTGTGCATTGCCTGGAATCCCCTTACACAGATATCTGATTAGAGAGGAGGAAGAGGAAAGGACTGTTTGAAGGAGGGGGTGGCTGAAGAGAAATGGCCTTGCTAACTGGGAAGGCTGCGTGTTTATCAGAAATTACCTGGTTTAGGAAAAGTAATTTAGTGATAAATGATTATCCGTTCAGAGGAGACACTGTCAGCAAACGTGGCCTCAAATTAATCTCTTTTCCAATCCTTTCTGACCTAAGAAATACTATAAAAGAGGGGATGGGATTGATGCACACACTGAGGCTCATGTAGTAAGAGGGGACGGGATTGGTGCACATACTGTGGCTTATGTACTAAGAGGGGACGGGATTGGTGCACACACAGAGACTCATGTAGTAAGAGGGGACGGGATTGGTGCACATACTGAGGCTTATGTACTAAGAGGGGCCGGGATTGGCGCACACACTGATGCTCATGTACCAAGAGGAAATGGAGCAATTTTGGATCCAACCAACTGCAACATTGTGGACACATTCAAATTTCTCCAATTCTCTTTGATTTAAATGAGCAGTAACCATTTTTTTAGGAAAAAATTATATAACTTAGGGCTTTTCCTGTTGAGTAAAATAAGGGTGTTCCCAGTGCTGAGAGATACATATATCAGAGTTATTACCATTTCAACCTGTTGTTTTTTTACATTAGCAGTGCCCTCTAGTGGTCAAATTCTAATTAGTTGTTCTGTTACATTCTAATGGAGAGGAAAGACAGTGACATACATTATTTCCATAGAATGTGATAGAAACTGCTGAGTCACTTCCTGTCAGTTAGAACTATCAGGAAGTAAACACAGTAAATTGACTTCCTGTCAGTTAGAACTATCAGGAAGTAAACACACAGTACATTCACTTCCTGGTTATTTGAACTGTTCTAACTTTTGAATAAAACAACTGACAGCAATGGGAGTGACTTTGTTTTACTCAGAAGGAAAAGCACTGTAACATACAGGTTTTCATTTAAAAAAAGTTTACTGCACCTTTAAATGATGCTTTTAACCCATTTCATGCTTATTCCTCATTGAGCTGGAAACCTTTCTAGCATTCAAGGTGTTAAAAGCCCCATAAACCCACTGAATGACACAGAGGTGTTCAGCGAATTGCGGAGCACATCCCTCTGGCCCTCAAAGAGTTAAATCAATTGGATATTGCGTAACGTTTATTTTTCCTCACTGGCCCCATACTTGTTCCATTCTGTTCATGGATTTAAATAGACCTTTTCACAATATTCTCTCTAGGATGAATGCAGGTGAGCAACCCAGCACTGAAAGAGTTAAAGTGGACTGTGTGTGAGGGCTAACAGCGTCTAGCTGCCCTGCACAGTTTGGATCACTCTTTTGACTCTCTGAGTGCTGGGTCACTTTTTGTCTGCTAGCCCCTGACTTAGATGATCACATTTCCCTTTAAATCAGGGGTCACTTATAAGATACAGAGACACACACATTATATATATATATATATATATATATATATATATATATATATATATATATATATACGCGCACACACACATACATGCACACAGACACACGCACACGCCACACACATACACACGCACACAGACAAATGCAGATATGTATAAGAACATACACAAACACTTAACCACATATACATACACACACATATGCAGATATGTATAAGAACATACACACACAGAAAACACACACACACACACACACACACACACACACATACACTGCAGGGTTGCAAAGATTTCTATTCCATCTTACAGAATTATATTTACATAAGTGGTCCTGATTTAATGGGACATGTGGTCTTTCCCTTCAATGCTAAAGAGGTCTTCAAAGTATTGCAAATAAATGTGTTCAAGTAGCACTGAATGGGTTAAATACCTAATCTAAATTAATGTAGAATTTTGAGTTTTCCTCCTCAAGTGCAGATTTTTAATCTGTAGAAAATGTCAGCCGCTAAAGATAGAAGATCAACAGACAGACAGAAACACAGACAGTCAGGCAGACAGACTGAGAGATAGATAGATAGATAGATAGATAGATAGATAGATAGATAGATAGATAATTAAGAAGATGATAGATATATTTATAGATAATTAGATGATAGATAGATAGATAGATAGATAGATAGATAGATAGATAGATAGTTGATAGATGATTGATACATATTAGATAGATAGATAGATAGATAGATAGATAGATAGATAGATAATTAAGAAGATGATAGATATATTTATAGATAATTAGATGATAGATAGATAGATAGATAGATAGATAGATAGATAGATGATAGATATGAGATAGATAGATAGATAGATAGATAGATAGATAGATAGATGATAGATACATATTAGATACGTAGATAGATAGATAGATAGATAGATAGATAGATAGATAATGGATAGATAGATAGATAGATAGATAGATAGATAGATAGATAGATAATAGAGATAGAGAGATAGTTGATAGATGATAGATACATATTAGATAGATAGATAGATAGATAGATAGATAGATAGATAGATGATAGATACATATTAGATAGATAGATAGATAGATAGATAGATAGATAGATAGTTGATAGATGATTGATACATATTAGATAGATAGATAGATAGATAGATAGATAGATAGATAGATAGATAGATAATAGAGATAGAGAGATAGTTGATAGATGATAGATACATATTAGATAGATAGATAGATAGATAGATAGATAGATAATTCCTTATCTAATCACACCATATTTTTATTCCCACATCAGTCTTTGAACTGATTACTGAAGGTTATTGCCTGTCGCAAAGCCCAGTTACATAGAGTGAGCTGTAAGGACCTGGTCAGAGACACTTTAATTATCTCTGAAAGGTGAAATAACTGTCTATGGATGGATCTCTTAAATGTCTTGACATTTAGGCCCCTACTCAATATGCTATGGAGTTCCTTCCTAGTAACCTGAATAAGGGCCTTTACGCTCCATTCTGTGCTGCGGTGCCAAGCTGTCAGATCCACCGGGCTGAAGCCTTACAGAGATTTATGAGACATAAACTGTAGGGCAAAGACAGGAATCTTAAGTGAGTGTAGTGTATAAACCCATCATATGATAGGGAACAAGTTTACTCAATTATAAAAAAAGTCACTCTGACATTCTGCAGTGTCTTCAGACCTAGAACTATGGGCTATATGTATGAGGAAAATGGTGCAATTTTGGTTCAAACCAACTACCCCTTCAGAGACACAGAACAATTTTGCATGTTTCCATTGACTTAAATTGAGCTTTTAACACCTTGACTGCCAGATAAGTCTCCAGTTCATTGCATTCAAGGGGCGTTGTGCACTAGGGGGCGATAAAGAGGTGATAAAGCGGAGATGACTTCTCCAGTGATATCACTTCTCCAATTCCTATGATATTATGTGGAGCCTATTCACTAAGATCTCCAAAGTTGCAGAAATCCTAACCCTTTGAGTGCCAGAGGGGTACGCAACGCATTGCAAAGCAATGCGTTGCGTACCCCTCTGGCACTCAAAGGTTTAACGAATTGGCTCCATAGAATAACAGGAATTGGAGAAGTGATATCACTGGAGTAGTTATCTCCACTGTATCACCTGTTTATCACCACTTAGTGCATCTCCCTGAAGGAACTGAAAGTCCCATTTAAAGGGGAACTCTCGCCTCTAGTAAACTTTGGTTCATCTTAAAGTGCCATTGTATTAAAGCTTTTATCTGTTTCTGTTTTGTTTTCCAATGTAATTCTTTATTTCCTGAGGTTTTGCTATTTAAAGGGATAGTAATGTTTCACAAAAACAGCAGCTCCAATTACTCTTCATACTATTCGGGCCGTGGAGAGTGTTATATCAATACTGTCAGAGTTGTAGTTCAAGAGTAATTGAATGATAAAGTATCCCCCTCCCGTCCCTTTTACCTAGTGTAAGTCACCTCCCCTCAGATGTGGACTAAAATTTTATTTACAACAAGATCAAAGAGATAGTAATACTTCGTTTTATCTTTATTTTATTTTGTAGGCATTAAAAAAACATGAAGAACGATATAAGTATTATCTCTCAAACCTTCATGGTTTGAGAGATATTCACAAGCAAAGTTTCCCCTCCTGCCCCTATTACCTAGTGTAAGCCATCTCTTCTCAGATGTGGAATGCAGTCCATAGACCAGACAGATAACAGCAGGGGACAATCTTCTTCCTATGAGAACAATGAAAGCCCTTCCCCCCTTGACAGGTTTTTCAGGTTTTTCCCTTATCTTAATTGAAGATTGTCCCTCTCTGCAGTCTACCTGGGCATCTCCCTTCTGATCTGGTTGAACAGGGAAGGGATACTTTGTTTGTGAATATCTCTTAAACAATAAAGGATTGAGAGATAAGACTTATATCGTTCTTCATGTTTTTTTAATGCCTACAAAATAAAATAAAGATAAAACGAAGTATTACTATCCCTTTAATTCTCAATAAAAATAACTAAAAGTATCTTAACTCCTACGGGAGTACTAATGCACATCCCTCTGGTCCTGAAAGGGTTAAGACACTTTTAGTTTTTTTCATAGAGAATTAATCTTGTTGTAAATAAAATTGGACACGCGTTAAGGCGACCGGACAGGTCCACTTTAAGTTATGGTAAGATTTGTGTATGTTACAAACCTGTGAATATAATAACATGATCCTTGATATAGAACAAACCTTATTTTAGTAAGACCGTCGCTTTGACATTCTTTATTCCACTCATGGCAAAATCCAAACACTGTTTACCCAGCTGCAATATTGCTGAACATATTATTGTGATAGTACATCCTGAAATGTCTGCATTGCTTTCTCTGTTCTCTACAAACACAAGGGATTGCATGTGATTGATTTTGATGCATGGAAATATTGCACTGGGATAACTGATTTCACTGTAAGAGGCTTTGACTGTCAAGGGCATCAAAAAGCTTTGCAACAGTTCTGAGTAGATTTAGCCTAGCACCCTGACAGTTTCATGTGTTCCCAGACAGAGCGAGAGATTTTGTAATTACACCATCCGAACCTTCCCCCAGGCAGCCAGCAAAGAACAGGCTGATCCTTAAGAGAGAAGCACAGAGCTTTATCACTGAAATTAGTTGAAAGAGGCAAGGTGCAGTGTTTTCTTTTTCCCATAGTATACCCAGCTACCAACGCGCTACCCATGTTAGTTTGTCAATATAATGAGCTGGAGAGAGAAACAAGGTGCAATGAGAGTTCAGTGTAATCACTGAGTTTTCATTCGAGTTCAGTTTTTCGAGGTCCTCGAGTTTCCCCAGGAGAGTAAGTTTTCTGGATTTCACGGTCTGAGTACAGATGTGGAATTAGTGGATCTTTCATTGTGATCAGTCCTTCTGTTCTTTAGCATGGCTGTGCTCCACTTTAGGCAATGCCAAGCCACCCATGCCACCTTACCTCCTATGTCCCACATTGTCCCCACAATTCTTTTTCATGGAAAGTCATGGAGGAGGTGTTTCACAAGCCCAGGCCACATAGATATCAGCCATATATTGTTGGCTAATGGCCACATAGGTCAGCTAGTCACTGGAGGATATGAATAACATTGAACGGATCAGAATTGTCCATGTAAATGTTCTGCGCGGTTGCCCACAGTCTTCCACATAGATCATCATGCTGGAACCTGCATGTGGCAGATGCATGAGACCTGTTTTTCAAGGCAGAACTTTCCTGTTTGAGGAACCATTGAGGACATGCACATGTATTAAAGGAATAGTAATGTTTCATAATAAAAACAACTCTAATTAATCATCATAGTATTTGGACTTTGGAGATTGTTATTTCTATTCTGTCAGAGTTGTAGTTCAAGAATAATTCAATGACAAAGTATCCCCTTCCCACCCCTTTTACTGATGTAACACTGCTCAGCCAGTGCAGAAGGGAGGTGCCCAGGTAGACTGCAGAGAGGGACAATCTTCAATTAAGATAAGGGGGAAAACCTGAAAAACTTGTCAAGGGGGGCAGGGCTTTCATTGTTCTCATAGGAAGAAGATTGTCCCCTGCTGTTATCTGTCTGGTCTATGGACTGGATTCCACATCTGAGAAGAGATGGCTTACACTAGGTAAAAGGGGCGGGAGGGGAAACTTTGCTTGTGAATATCTCTTAAACCATAAAGGTCTGAGAGATAAGACTTACATCGTTCCTCATGTTTTTTTAATGCCTACAAAATAAAATAAAGATAAAACGAAGTATTACTATCCCTTTAATATCACTGAGCTAAAATAGCTCATATGAACATATCCTTAGGGGAACTTGAGGACCACAGCTGAGAAACCGCTCTAGCTTGTAGCTTGGTCACTGGTCTTCCATAAACAAGTGGTAGAGAGACTCATTCTGGCTGATCTACTAAGAGGAACATGAGTAATTCTGAGGCAAACCAACTGCCCCACACTGATACACAAACACTCACATTGATTTACATAGGGTTTTGTGGAAAGCTAATGTTTCTCCCAGAGGGAATTTCTGAAGTAATGTAGATTTTTTTCTCTTTTCTCCAGATAAAAAAACCCTGCCTGCTAAGGGTTAAGCACATTGATCCCAATGGACAAGTCCTTCCTCTTCCTACTTCCATTCCCTTCCTGCATTCCCACGCGCATGTGGTCATATACCTATACTTCATGCACAGAACCTATATTTCATGTACAGATCCCCAGCATACACACATTCAGCCTCCTCCATTTGTTGCGTAGAAGATGCTGGCAGAAAGGGCCTTCTCACAGGAATCCCCACGGAAGACAGAAAAGCCTTCTCACCGTGAACACTTCCATACATCGCTACTAGACCGTTCACCAGTGTATCATAAAACTTTAGAGTAAAATCCATAGTTTTCAAGTAAAATCATTAAAGGAGAATAAGTACCTCCTAATACCACATGTCTAAATATGGCCAAATCATTCATGCCCTTTAAGAGCTAACATCTTTAGTTAATCCTGGATATCTTGCCCGTGAAGATGGACATGATAGTTGCTGGGGATTTTTTTTTTCAAACTGAACCAGACAGAGTCCAGGAGCCTATTTAACATTTTGAGGAGCAAATAAGTGGAAAAAGCCATGTGTTGCATGCCCCTCCAATCCTTAAAAGATTAACCATTTCAGTGCTGGAAAGTTATCCAACTCATTGCATACCTCTCTGGCACTCAAAGGGTTAAGTTTTTTTGTGTGCAGCGAGCAGAGCTTGGGGGAGATTCAATAAGGTGTGATAAAGTGGAGATGACTTCTCCAATGTTTTCACTTCTACAGTTACTATGTTATTCTATGGAACCAATGCACTAAGATTTCCAAAGTTGATGAACTCTTAAAGGGATAGTAATACTTAATTTTATCTTTATTTTATTTTGTAGGCATTAAAAAAACATGAAGAACGATATAAGTCTTATCTCTCAAGCCTTTATGGTTTGAGAGATATTCACAAGCAAAGTTTTCCCTCCCGCCCCTTTTACCTAGTGTAAGCCGTCTCTTCTCAGATGTGGAATTCAGTCCATAGACCAGACAGATAACAGAAGGGGACAATCTTCTTCCTATGACAACAATGAAAGCACTGCCCCCCTTGACAATCTTTTCAGCTTTTTCCCTTATTTTAATTGAAGATTGTCCCTCTCTGCAGTCTACCTGGGCACCTCCCTTCTGATCTGCCTGAACAGTGTTACATCAGTAAAAGGGGCGGGAGGGGGATACTTTGTCATTGAATTACTCTTGAACTACAACTCTGAAAGAATTGAAATAACAGTCTCCAAAGTCCAAATACTATGATGATTAATTAGAGCTACTTTTATTATGAAACATTACTATCCCTTTAAAGGGCGAGATGTTCAAAAAGTCGTCATAATGAAAAACTTGTCGGATCATGAGTTGGTGGTAAAAGAAGGGCCATATTTTCAGAAGTAAATCCATCACGTTTGAAAATTCATCTAAAGAATTAAAAATGACCGTAACAAGATCTCACTGAACATTTCCGTTAAAAATTCTTATCTTAAAAATTGTCTTTGATTTTGTCTTTGAAACAAAAAAATTTTCAAAGAAACAAAGACATTTTTTCATCTTTAAAACAAAACTTTTCAAAGATACAAAGACATTTTTTTTCTTTGAAACAAAACTTTTCAAAGAAACAGACTTTTTTTGTCTTTGAAACGAAAAAAATTGCTTCTCAGAAGTTTATTATTTTTTTTTTTTTTTTTTTAGACCTTTTTTATTATGTCGGGAAAAAAATGACGTTAATCAGACAAAAAAATGACGTTCAAACGAATATTTTTTTCTGAAAATCCCTTACATTATGATGGAAAATTAAACCACACCCACTTTTAAGACGGCTTTTTCCCTTTGACGGAGACGGCGGAATTGGATGCAAAAAATGAAGGAAACATTTCTGAGAATTGACGGACCGTGGTGTAAGAACTTTTTTATTCTGATTACCGGCAATTTCAGTTAGCGCCACTTTCTGAACATCTCGTCCTTAGTGTATAGACTCCCTAGAATAACATAGGACTCAGAGAAGTGATATCACTGGGAAAGTCATCTCCACTTATCACCTCTTTATCACAGTTTAGTGAATTTCCCCCTTTAATTTCCTGTGATCGTCCTATCAACTGTCATGTCCGCCTCCATGGACATCACAGCCAGGACTGATTGAAAATCCTATCTCTTGAACAAAAGCACAGGTGCAATATTCAAATGGGGCTATTAGGTTTTTATCACCATTGTAAGGTGTGGGAGGTTATTATTATAAGTGGTGTTAGTTCTCCTTTGATTTATAAAACCCCATCAGTAGACCCTTTACTGCCCCTTTAAAGGGATAGTAATACTAAAAATGTAAAAAAAATGTTGTAGGGTTTATCCCCCTGAGTAAAACAAGAGTACTCCCACCGCTGAAAGTTGTTTCATTCAAAAGTTATTAATTTTCAAAGTTGAATTTTTTAGGTGCAATATCACAGTGGCCTGAAATTGTACAGTGGCACTGTTGCTACACCATCCTATGGTGATTTATGGTCCCGGGACCAGAGCTGTCCATAGGATCGTGTAGCAACAGCGCCACTGTACAATTTCAGGCCACTGTGATATTGCACCTAAAAAAATCAACTTTGAAAATTAATAACTTTTGAATGAAACACCTTTTAGCAGTGGGAGTAGTCTTGCTTTACTCAGGGGGATAAACCCTACAACATATTTTTTTTTACATTTTAAGTATTACTATCCCTTTAAATATATTTACAGTTTGTAATAAAGAAACATTGCTTTACACAAAGGAGCTGTACATGTATTACACTATACACAATTTCAAGCACTCCTCCTGCTGTTCGACAATTTGAAATAAATCTCCTCTTTGTACTCTTTCTCCAGGTTTCACCCACCGGGTAAGAATACTAGCAGCTACTTGCATAATATCTAATTAAAGTCACTTATTATTTAATAGTATAGTACAGATTTCTTTTCTTTGTTTTAGCAGTAAGGTCAATGGGAATCATGCTAAGGTAAGAAAAGGATTCGTTCCATACACGATACCTCATTACATTCACTTATTATTTAATGGTTCTAGTCCACTTTTATTTTCTTTTTCTTATCTACTCCCCTGAAACTTAACATCTGCTGGAATTCCCGGCAAAACTAAGGGTCTATTCAGAAAAGGAAATAGGAGTGGGGGGAGATAAAATAATCCATGGATTTAAATGGGGCTTGTATTCCCTTGAATTCCAGAGAAGTCTCAAATGGAGTGCTGCATTTAAATGTATTTTATCCCAAACTCTTTTTTTAACTCATTAAATACTAGATGGGTGAGCAATGGGCACACCCCTTTTGTCCTTAACCCCTTAAGGACCGTGCAGTCCAGGGGTGGGCCGAATTAGACAATCACAGACCTTTTTTTTTTTTTTCTACAGTGATGCATTCTGGGATTGTAGAGCAGTATGCAGCCGTGCCGCGATCCCAGAATTCAGTGAGGTCCAGACAGGCATGATGGTTATGGAACATCACCGGTCCTTAAGGGGTTAAATGGTTAGCAACAGTGCAGCCTTGAGTTCATTTTTTTTTTCTACTGGTATCAATAACAGAGCTGAGCCTTAGACTAAAGCTTTCTGCAGAAAGTCGATGTAACAGCTCCACCTGGTTGTGATAAATGGAACTACAAAATATTATGAATGAATTATTTCCTAGTGTTGGGGACTCTCCTGTTTTACTCGTCAGGAAAAGTTCTGTTATGTAATTTATTTCATAACTAGTTGAACAGCCCGTGTCAGGGACATACACAGACATTTTGGGGGGCAGGGGCTCAAATGAAAAAAAGGGCATTTCTCATAATTATTATTTTTTTTTTTGTTAAAAGGGCACAAGGGCACTTTGGACAAAAAGGGCAGGTGCTCAAACCCCCCTTGGTGTCTATATGTGCACATGCCTGGCCCGTGTACATGGGCCACAGTGCCAGGCAGCAATGGCCGCGATGCAGTCATGCACCGTAAAGACTGCCTGCGGCACGGCTGATAACAGAACGGGCCGCTCCAAATTCAAACCGTACTCATCTCTACTGCGCATGACTGCAGTGCGCACAGGCGTCTGTACTGCGAATGACAGCGTCTGACAAACATACATTAGCGAATTATTATATTGGATGAAATGTTGCTGGTCCTTTAAGGAAAAATCTAATAAATATTTTGCCAGAATATATTCTTACATGCTTCTCTTTACCAAAGAAATTTCAGCTTACAACCTTTTAGAAATGTGCATTCCTAACTCACATTTTATAGCCGTCGGACTTTAAATCATCAGTGTTCAAAAACAGATGCTTTTAGATTACAGCTGTAAGCTTATCCAGTTTCCTAAATTTACATCAGTCATACATTCACCTTAACTGAGTTTGCTTTTATTGCTTTTGTTATAATGTCAAATACCAATGTTTCTGCTCCAGACATCAACAAAAGAGACTCATTAAATAAAAGTTAGCAGTATACATCAGTTGTTCGTACAATTCCCTAAATAAATGACCTCCACTGATCTTATCAAATAGAACACTGGAGCATTGTAAGAATACTGCAGCGCTTTTTGTGTTCCACAATGACAGTGTACTGTTTTATTGTATAACATATGTTTAAAGAATGTCTCATAGAACAAGATAATCAGTTTAACGGTGTCCTCCAAAACACTGGTTTAAAAAAAAAAGAAAATACTGCTATTGCTTAACCCTTTGAGTGCCAGGGAATATGCAATGCATTGTGAAGCAATGCATTACTTGCTCAACCCCTTAAGGACCAGCGGTCCCGGGGTGTGCGGTCCTTTAAGGACCAGATAGGAAACTTTGACGTGCTGTCCCGAGTGAATGATCACGTGGGGCGGCACGCCGAACGGGGGACTGAAAGAGATCGCTCCGGCCTTGGAGCGATCAACTTCAGTCCCTGGTATTACTCACAGAGCTCCTGTAGGAGAGCGGTGAGTAAAAGTATGTGACGTGCCAGGACCGTCACTGGTTCTTAAGTGCCGGACCAGCGTGACAGTCCTTCCATGTCAATGGTCCTTAAAGGGTTAAAGGGATAATACTGTTTCATAATAAAAGCAGCCCCGATTACTCGTCATAGTATTTGGGCCGTGGAGAGTGTTATTTCAATACTGTCAGAGTTGTAGTTCAACAGTAATTGAATAATACAGTATCCCCCTACCACCCTTTTTACTGATGTAACACTGCTCACTTCAGAGCAGCAAAACTGTCCAGATGGATCACAGAGAGGGACAGTCTTCAGTGATCATAACGGAAAACCTGAAAATCCTGTCAAGGGGGGCAGGGTTTTCCCTATGATCACAGTAAGAATATTGTCCCTTACTGTGAGCTGTTCGGTCAAGAGACCAGATTCCACATCTGAGGGGAGCAGTGTTACACTAGGTAAAGTGGGCGGGAGGGGGAGACTTTATCATTCAATTACTCTTGTACTACAACTCTGACACTCTCCACGGCCCAAATACTATGAGAATTAATTGGAGCTGCTTTTTTTGTGAAACATTACTATCCATTTAAATAGCAAAAGCTCACGAAATAAAGAATTACATTGAAAAACAAAAGAAAAACGGATAAAAGCTTCAATACACTGGAACTTTAAGATGAACCAAAAATGAACCATAGAATGTAATAAAAACAGAGTCATCTCTTTGTAACCACTTGAACTGTAATAATATTTGAATTCATCATCTCCCAGCAGTGGGAATATCTTTGTTTTATGCAGCAGAAAACTTCTGCAACATGTGTTCTGTTTTTCATAATAAATCTTATGAAAAAATCTATGATATACATTATGACACAGTGCATTGCATACCCTCTTTGGAACTCAGGAGTTAATAACACACTTGTGCTCAGGCAAAGAAACTCAGAAAACCTGTACTGTTAGGGAGACTTGAAACCACAGTCAAGAACCTCTGCTCTAGAAGAAAACAGGAAGAGGTGAGGAGCATACACCTTACCCCCAGCCCCCACCCCCGTACAGGTTGCACATCCCTAATTCGAAAATCTGAAATGCTCCAAAATCCAAAACCTTTTGAGCTCCGACATGAGATAGTGACACCTTTACATTCTGATGGTTCAATGTACACAAACTTTGTTTCATGCACAAAATTATCCTATATTACAATTCACTAAGTATGTTTGTTAGAAGCCGTCATGAGCAGTAGAGACAGCTGCGCGTGCTTCAATCATGCGCGGTACAGACTGCCCGCACCATGGCTGATACGGAGTGGCACGGTCCGAATTCAGACCATAGTTCTCTCTGCGCATGAGCGGGCAGTCAGGACTGCGCATGACTGCAGCGCTACTGGTGTTGGCCCATGTACACAGGCTTTAAAACTAGTTTAAAATATTGTATAACATTACCTTCAGCCTGTGTGTACAAGGTGTATATGAAACATAAATTAATTTCTTGTTTAGACTTGGGTCCCATCCCCAAGATATCTCATTATGTAAATGCAGATATTCCAAAATCTGAAAAAATCCAAAACACTTCTGGTGCCAAGCATTTCGGAAAAGGGATACTCAAGCTGTACCTTCATCACAGTTTTAAAACAATGGACCAGAAAAACCTTGCTTTGAAACGTATCATTTTGTCGCACATCCAAATAAATTCTTCGATCTGTTCTCATGAACAGAACATTGCGTTCTCCAAAGGTGAAACCAGATGTGAGAAATCAATAATGTAATGACATATAAACACGTACACAGATCATTGTGGTACCCACCTAAAACATTATCCACCAGCGAGAAAATCAGCTGAAGTAAATTGTGCTAATACTTAATAAGTTCAGGTTTATGCATCCGCTCCTGCTGAGCTAATATAGCCCAAGTTTTATCCTCGTGGTCCACTTTTGAATTGTAATATATTCTCATAAAAATGATAAATGGCAAAATCAACTGCTCAGTAAATCTCACTTTTTGACCATATGGTACTGCAAAAAAAAAAGTTTGTTTCTTGACATATTTTTTACTGTGGAGTTTAGGTAATTTAACCTTTTAGTGCCAGAGGGGGACGCAACACATATCTTTCCACTCAAAGGGTTAACCACTTATATGCTAGATGGGTGGGCTAGGCATTGCACTGCACAGTCCTCTGATCGAGAGTTAAGAAAGTATTCACAAACCAAGCGTAAAACACACACATAAACACATATACATAAACATACACACAAACACAAATGCACACACACACAAACTCACAGACAAGCACACACAAATACACACACACACATACACAAACACAAATGCACACACACACAAACTCACAGACAAGTACACACACAAATACACATACACACACACAAACACACATATACACACACATAAATACACACACAAATGCACACACACACAGAAAAATACATATACATACACAAATACACATACACACAAAAATGCACACACACACACACACACACACAAACAAACACATACATACACACATAAACTCACAGACAAGCACACACACAAATACACATACACAAATATACACACCCACACAAATGCACACAGACAAACACATACATACACACACTCACAGAAAAACACATATACACACACATATACACACAAATAAACATATACACACACAAACACATACTGTATGTGTATGTATGTGACATACATACACATACACACAGACAAACACATATACACAAACAAATACACATACACAAACACACAAAAATGCACACACACAAATACATACACAAAGACATACATACACACACATACACACACAAATATACAAACAATAATATGCTCACAGTCATATACATACATACATAATACAAATGCATACATAAGTGTGCACTGCACACTTTTTTTTATTTAGTTAAATATTCATTTTACTAAAAAAGTAAATAACCTGAAAGTGTATGTGCTTATTCTTTTAAACAATACCATAATTATAATTCTGGGCTTAAAGGGACACTGCAACCTTATGGCTATGTTCAGGATTCAGTAATACATATATTTCATTAAAACCCCTTGGATTCTAGAGATGTCTTCAGTTCTTTTCTTTGCAATAATTTGAAGACATCTGTAGCAACTAATGCTTTACAATATTATTCATGGTATTTGTTGTGGTATTGTTTAAATTGACTATAATATATAAAAGCCGTCCTGATCAGACTGCATCTTCTGCGCGACATGGCCAGAAGGGGTGAGCGGGAGGGGTAATCTTTATCGCTTCATAACTTTTAAGCTACACACAAGTAAGATCTTAGACATAGTGTAATCTCTTACTTTTAATATACAGAAGACTCAGCAAATTACTTTTAAAGAGACATTTCTATCCCTTTAACATTCAGCCAGAAGCTATGCTGGCATAAGCTTATAATGCAAGTCTATGGGTCAGAGTCTGACCCACAGACTTTCCTACAGAGGACGGGGGATACATGTCCTGTGCAGTAAAGTAATGATTGAAAGGGTATAGCAGGGTATAGGAAACATGGATGGGTGCAGTTTATGTCGGCAAAAATTTAAGACTGGTTAAAATCCAATAAAGTCAGCCAAATATAGTCTGGTTAAAATCCAATAAAGTCAGCCAAATATACTCTTATTATCAAATAACTACTAAACATATTCAGACATAGTCTATGAGTCTTAGGATGTGTTGCAAAAGATATATGTGTAAAGAGATTATGAGGATGTAGATTCCCTTTAAAGGGATAATAATACTGTACATATTTGTAAAATGTTTGTAAAATATTGTACATGTTTGTAAAATAATTTAATAGCCCCCAGGTTTATCTCTCAAACCTTTATGCGCTATCATCTCTCAAACCATAAGGGTCTGAGAGATGACACTGGGGGCAATAAGTTTCTTTTTAACAAAGCTGCAATATGGGGATTAGTCATTTGAAAGTATTACTATCCCTTTAAAAGCTCCATTTAAGGCAATGGGAATTTGAGGAATATTGATTAATTTCTTACAGTTTACCTGGTTTGTACCAGAACTGAACCTCAGCTCTAGTGGCATTACATAACTTAGCAACATGTACATCCCCCACAACATCACATTATCCACCCCCAGGCTCCAGCTGCACAGTATTTGAGAACAAAAAAGCAAAATGATATGCTCTGCCCTGCGCCCACATGTACCTTTGCAGCTTCCATCCACTCGCTTATCATGCCCCTCCCCTCTACAAACACTGCAGTCACATGACTAACTGGTGATGTCACTAAAGGTCCTTTGATCCAACAGAATCTAGCTACTACCTGTGCCAGGTTTCTGGTCCAAAGAATCCGAGACAGAAGCCAGAAAAACAAACAAGTGGCAACTCGAGACTAAGGTAAGGAAGGCCTCTGGCCTTTGAAAAAGTGTCCTTGAATGGATGCCGTAAGTTACGTAGGGGCCAGCATCTGGCCTGCGGGCCACATGTTTGACATTCTGCCCGATAGCATATCATTTTCCATAATAAAAGGTTATTGTTCCTTTAAGACTAGAAGGATGAGACTAAGGTTGTAATATTGCATAACATGTTTGTTAGGAGCTTCTGCAAGAAAACAAATAACAGGAAATAAAATCTGCCAAGCGTGTGTCTATATTTAGTCTGTTTGGGAAAAGTGTTCTTATTTCTCAGATCCAGGACATCTCTCTTTGATGTAACATCAGAAATCTTTTTTTTGCATCTCATTTATTTAATTTCTTTGTCACATTAGCCCATTGATTCTCATCCAAGGTGAAGTGGCACTTTGGTGCACCACGGCAATCAGCATAGGGTGCCCTGTGTTTTCAATGAAGTCTTTGGCAAAAATGTGAATATTGACGTTTACATGTAAATTTATGTAAACTGTTATCCGCAATATGTTTATTTTTGTTATTATGGCTGTGCCATATAAACACAATTGTATATTTATATATTGTACCCTTTGATAAATTACATTAACCCCTTAAGGGCCAATGACGTGCAAGGACCGTCACGGCTTTCCTGCACTTAAGGACCAGTGACGGTCCTGGTACGTCATGGAATTCAGGGCCCCCCACGGCGGCACTCAGTTCGGGGAGCCCTGAATTAGATCCAGCCAAAAAATAAATGAAAAAAAAAACCCTGTGGTCCTTAATTGCTGGCCGCGCGGGTTAAATATTTTAGGGGTACCTCAAAAGATCCAGATTGCAAGGTCTCCAAAGGAAGAGGCTGAGCCCCTGACTACATGATTTCCTTGCTGACCCCGCCCATTACCAACTTGCTCCACCCAGTTCCTACCATATTTGGTCCACTTTCCCATCAATTTTCTTTGCAACCCCCCCACTCTCCTTCTACTCAATCCTGCCCACCCTGATTAAGCCCCACCCATATTTTGACACAGGTTGCATCATTTAGACATTCTCACCTCCAGCCCTTCTTGATATTCCAGGGGCTGGGAACAAAAAGGTTCCCGTGAATGTGCCATGCTAGTTAATTAGTGGACCTCCAGCTTTTGGGTGTTACAATCTCATCATTATCAACCAGCCAGGTCTAGCTAATTGACTACCCCTGACCGTAATGAATAATTTCCTTAGGATCATATTGAATATGCCAAAGAGATGCAATTCAAGAGCAAACCAACTGCAACATAGGGGACAAAATACAATTCCTCTAATCCCCACTGATTTAAGTTGGACTTTAAGCATTCTGAATGCTCATGAGCTCTCCAATGCATTACAAGGCAATATGATGGAGATTTCTCTTGTAGTCAACATGTTAAATGTGCCATTTAAGTCAATCAGACTTTTTACTTGTCCGCTACACTGAAGTTGGTTGATGCTGAACTATCACCCCAAATAAAGCCCCCCTAATAATTAGTCATATAGCGATAAGCATAGAAATTGTGCTATTATCCAACATAAGTACCATGTTATTAAGAAATCCTACGACTGACGGGCAGGCATCAGCGCAGACATCTAGTCTTGGAGACATCTACGTGCCTGCACTTCCTTCCCAGTCTCCTCTAGGAGGCGCTGCATTGTACCTTAAGGTAACAGGAAGTGACTGATTGCTGAGGCGCGCAGATGCCTCTAAAGTAAAAAGCCTGCCCGTCAGTCTCAGAAGAAGTAGGATTTCTTAATAACGCGGGACTTATGCTCGATAATAGTACAATTTCTAAGCTTATCACTATATGAATAATTATGGGGAGGACTTTATTTCAGGTGACAGTTCAGCTTTTACAACAGAATTGCCTCAGTTCTTGTTCATACATCAGTCTATAAACAAATCCCCAGAAAGCACAGTTAATTTAAAGGTATGGCGGTGGTGGTGCGGAACAGACAAATATGTCAGCTCAGCTAATTTTCTGCTCTTGAACGTTAGACTAAAAATCACCTGGTTGTACTTCAGTGTATAGATCGTATGATCGCTTTAGTGTATAAGGCACAAACACACACAAACCTCCAGTGTCAAGACTTTAAAGGAATACTAATACTTTGTTTTTACTTTATTTTATAGACATTAAAAAAACATGAAGAATGATATAAGTCTTATTTCTCAAACCTTTATGGTTTGAGAGATATTCACAAGCAAAGTTTCCCCTCCCCGCCCCTTTTACCTAGTGTAAGTCCTCTCTTCTCAGATGTGGAATGCAGTCCATAGACCAGACAGATAACAGCAGGGGACAATCTTCTTCCTATGAGAACAATGAAAGCCCTGCCCCCCTTGACAAGTTTTTCAGGTTTTTCCCTTATCTTAATTGAAGATTGTAGTTCTCTGCAGTCTACCTGGGCACCTCCCTTCTGATCTGGCTGAGCAGTGTTACATCAGTAAAAGGGCCGGGAGGGGGATACTTTATCATTGAATTACTCTTGAACTACAACTCTGACAGAATTGAAATAACACTCTCCAAAGTCCAAATACTATGATGATTAATTAGAGCTGTTTTATTATGAAACATTACTATCGCTTTAACCCCCTGAGTGGTATCAAGGTTTCTTACAATTAAGGGAGGAGATTCACTAAGCGGTGATAAAGAGGTGATAAAGTGGAGATGACTTCTCCAGTGACATCACTTCTCCAGTTCGTATGTTATTCTATGGAGCCAATGTACTAAGATTTCTTCAGCTCTGGAGAGCTTAGTTAATAGGCTCCATAGAATAACACAGGAATTGGAGAAGTTATCTTCACAGTATCACCTCTTTATCACCGCTTAGTGAATCTCCCCCAAGGTGTTAATGTGAGTGAGACGCGGATGCCTTATTTATAGCATACACAGAAAAACTGATTCGTTTTAGCTGATTTCATCTGCTCCTTGTTAGTACACTGCATTAACCCAGTGAGTGCCAGAGGGGTACAAAACGCATTGCAAAGTAATGCGTTGCGAACCCCTAAGGCAATCAAAGGATTAATCCTTTAAGCACTGGTGTAACAACAGGGGTCACAGAGATCGCAAATTCGACTGGGCCTGCCACTCCAGGGGCCCAGCTGCCCCCTGCGACCCCCTCTCCGGCACTCTAGTAATGCAGAGAGCTGGTAAATGACATCATCTCCCAGCGCACTGCATTACTGAGAACCGTGCGGGAGCTCTAGCTCTGCCCTCTCATGCCACATCGCTAGACCACCAGGGAGGTAGGAGATGGACAACGGTGGGGTCAGCAGGGGCAATGTGGAGATTGGGGGTTAATGTGGAGATATGGTGGCAATGTGGAGATTGGGGGCAATGTGGAGATTAGGGGGGGCAATGTGGAGATTGGGGACAATGTGGAGATGTGGTGGCAATGTGGAGATGGGGGCAATGTGGAGATGTGGCGGAATGTGAAGATTGGGGGCAATGTGGAGATGTGGTGGCAATGTGGAGATGTGGCAGCAATGTGAAGATTGGGGGCAATGTGGAGATGTGGCGGAATGTGAAGATTGGGGGCAATGTGGAGATTGGGGGTTAATGTGGAGATATGGTGGCAATGTGGAGATTGGGGGCAATGTGGAGATTAGGGGGGGCAATGTGGAGATTGGGGACAATGTGGAGATGTGGTGGCAATGTGGAGATGGGGGCAATGTGGAGATGTGGCGGAATGTGAAGATTGGGGGCAATGTGGAGATGTGGTGGCAATGTGGAGATGTGGCAGCAATGTGAAGATTGGGGGCAATGTGGAGATGTGGCGGAATGTGAAGATTGGGGGCAATGTGGAGATGTGGCGGAATGTGAAGATTGGGGGCAATGTGGAGATGTGGCGGCAATGTGAATATTGGGGGCAATGTGGAGATGTGGCGGCAATGTGAAGATTGGGGGCAATGTGGAGATGTGGTGGCAATGTGAAGATTGGGGGCAATGTGGATATTGGGGACAATGTGGAGATTGGGGACAATGTGGAGATGTGGCGGCAATGTGAAGATTGGGGGCAATGTGGAGATGTGGTGGCAATGTGGAGATGGGGGCAATGTGGAGATGTGCTGGCAATGTGGAGACGTGGTGGCAATGTGGAGATGGGGGCAATGTGGAGATGTGGTGGCAATGTGGAGATGGGGGCAATGTGGAGATGTGCTGGCAAAGTGAAGATTGGGGGCAATATGGAGATGTGCTGGCAAAGTGAAGATTGGGGGCAATGTGAAGATTGGGGGCAATGTGGAGATTAGGGGGGGCAATGTGAAGATTGGGGGCAATGTGGAGATGTGGCGGCAATGTGAAGATTGGGGGCAATGTGGAGATGTGGTGGCAATGTGGAGATGGGGTCAATGTGGAGATGTGGTGGCAAAGTGAAGATTGGGGCCAATGTGGAGATTGGGGTGCAATTTGGAGATTGGGGGGGCAAAGTGGAGATTGGGGAGGCAATGTGGAGACTGGGGGCAACGTGGTCGGGGGGGCATGGCAGTGTCTGCCTGGTGGCTTCTAGTTATGCCTCTGCCTCAAAGAATTATACAAAGAGCAGTAAAGTGTAAGCCGTAATACATACACTTCCAACTTTCGGTTTAGTGCAGTATCATACTTGTGCACTCCCCTAGTTAAAGCATCTATACAGAAAATCTGCTTTATCCACATACCACCCACAGTGACTCAAACCACTTGCGAGGATGTTCATAAGAAGCATCTACCATTACTGAAACAATGGAATTAAAGGAATGGTGACCCTTTATTTATCACGTTACATACTGTAGTCTACAACTACATATTATATACAGTCAGGTTGCTTATACCTACTTCTTCATCCTCACCTATATTTTACACTTCTATGACTAACAGTGAGTTATCAGTTTCCAGAGCATTTTCTAGTGGATAAATCAAAGCAAGATATGAAAGACACTACAGTCTCTCTGCAATACTAATGTTCTCTGTGATATAATACATTGTTACAGTCTCTCTGCAGTACTGAATGCTCTGTGTGATGTAATACATTGTTACACTCTCCCTGTAGTACTGAATGCTCTGTGTGATGTAATACAATGTTACACTATCCCTGGAGCACTGAATTCTCTGTGTGATGTAATACAATGTTACACTCTCCCTGCAGTACTGAATGTTTTGTGTGATGTAATACAATGTTACAATCTCCCTGTAGCACTGAATATTCTGTGTGATGTAACAAAATATTACAGTCTCTCTATAGTACTGAATGCTGAGCAGTGTCAGTGAGTGAGGAAGGTAATGTATGATTAAGACAGGAAGACAGTGCTAAGGGAGGTGGCAGTACATTGTTTAGCACTGTCAGTGAGTGGGGGATGAAATGTAGGGATAAGACATGACATGACTGCTAGGGAAGGTGGTCAATACATCAATGAGCAGTATCAGTGAGTGGGGGAGGTAATCTGGAGATGAGAGAGGAGGTCGGTACTAGGGAACGTAGGTAATACATTGCTGAGCAGTGTCAGTGAGTGGGGGATGTAATGTAGTTCTAGGGAAGGTCGGCAATGCTTTGCTGAGCAGTATCAGTGAGTGGGGGAGGTAATGTAGGGATAAGACTGGAAGTCAGTGCTAGGGGAGGTGGGTAATGCATTGCTGGTAGTATCAGTGAGTTGGGGAGGTAATGTAGGAATAAGACAAGAACTCAGTGTTAGGGGAAGTAGGCAATGCATTGCTGAGCAGTGTCAGCAAGTGAGGAGGTAATGTAGGGATAAGACAGGAAGTCAGTGCTAGAGGAGGTGGGTAATACATTGCTGAGCAGTGTCAGTGACTGGATGAGGCAATGTAGGGATAAGACAAGAACTCAGTGCTAGGGGAGGGGAACAATGCATTGCTGAGTAGTGTCAGAGAATGGGGAGGTAAAGCTCCTGTATGGCATGTCTTAATTAGTAAACTGTACTAATATCTAAATAAGTGAAATACGAGTTTTCTAAATGAAAGGGTAGTTCAACATAGAGGTGATTTTGGTAGACCTTTCAAAATTACCAAAGTTGTTTTCCGGTGATGGGTCCATTAAGACTCAGTCAAGGGTACAGTTCTCTGGATCAAAGGTCACTCTATAATCTCATGCAGATCCCTGATAGGTGCAGGGTGGATAATCCAAGAGCAATTAGATAGATAATAGGAATAACATTTAAGGTTTTTATAATACCTTATTACCAGAGCCTTTCAGTATGATTCCTTTTATCAATCTAAGATGGTTATTTACGTCATGGAATTCAGGAGTGCTGCTGCGTGCAAAAAATAAAAAATGCTCCGTGGTCCTTAAAGGGATAGTAATGTTTCATAATAAAAGCAGCTCTAATCAATAATCATAGTATTAGGGCCATGGAGAGTGTTATTTCAATTCTGTCAGAGTTGTAGTTCAAGAGTAATTGAATGATAAAGTATCCCCCTCCCGCCCCTTTTACTGATGTAACACTGCTCAGCCAGATCAGAAGGGAGGTGCCCAGGTAGACTGCAGAGAGGGACAATCTTCAGTTAAGATAAGGGAAAAACCTGAAAAACCTGTCAAGGGGGGCAGGGTTTTCATTGTTCTCATAGGAAGAAGATTGTCCCCTTCTGTTATCTGTCTGGTCTATGGACTGCATTCCACATCTGAGAAGAGATGGCTTACACTAGGTAAAAGGGGCGGGAGAGGAAACTTTTGCTTGTGAATATCTCTCAAACCATAAAGGTTTGAGAGATAAGACATATCGTTCTTCATGTTTTTTTATGCCTACAAAATAAAATAAAGATAAAACAAAGTATTACTATCCCTATAACTGCCGCAAAGGTGTTAAAGGACCAGTACATTTTTACTATGGTGGAAAAAATTATACTTGAAAATATCAAGCAAAGTGGACTTCATATGGGGGAGATGTATGAAGCTGCTGGTGCAGGCCCTTTCCTGTGTCTGCAGTTCTGGTTACATACTAGATTGCGTGATCATTTTAGTTCATACCAGCGCACATGCTGTGCCACCTATAAGTTTCTCCATTCCCTCCCGTTGATGCAGGTGGTATACAGAAGATGCATTTCAGACCCAATAGCTTAGTAAATTGCATACCTCCCAAGTGTCCCTCTTTAGGAGGGACAGTCCCTCTTTTAGACCCAAATCCCTCTGTCCCTCTTTCCCACTCTGATGTCCCTCTTTTTAGGAGATCAGACTGAGTGGTGTGTAGATAAGTGTATCATATTGTTCTACAGCAATACAACTTGCATTACTGTTTGTTTAACCCCTTAGGGACCCTTGACGTACCAGGACCGTCAAGGGTAAATTTGCTCGAACAACCCTTGACGGTCCTGGTACGTCACGTACTTTTTACTTACAGCACTCTACCGGGAGCGCTGTAAGTAAAAATAGGGCATGAAATAGACCGCTCCAAGATCGGAGCGATCTGTTTCAAGCCCCATAGTGACGCGCCGATACACGTGACAGGTCACGTGTACCGGCTCGTCAAAGTGCCCCTATGTGGACGTTATGGGATGGAAATGTCCCATAACCTCCGGTCCTTAAGGGGTTAAATGTCAGTATATGTGTTTATAAATTAGTCTGTGTAAATAAAACACTTTGGTCTTGTTATAAGTCATTTATTAGGTCACACAAAGAGGTGTCAATAGGTCATGAAATAGCCTAAAAATCCCTGGTAATGCCCCTCCCACCAGCCACGCCCCCAGCAACACCCCCTAAAACACAAGTGTCCCTCTTTGGCAATTTGAAATGTTGGGAGGTATGCAATTGGCGTTAGGCCGAAGCAGAACTAAAACATTAATCCCAGCTCCTATTATAACGTGGAATTGTACTAGTACCGAGAGACACAAAGTATAACACAATCATGAAAGTAAAAACAAACACAGGGTAAATTACCAATAGGTAATAACACAGAGTGTTCTAATAGAGGAAGAGATGGAGGTAAGGCAGCTGAGAGGCAGAGAATGAGAATTTGCAATTATCCACAAGAGGTCTAGTTCATAAGCTTGTCTTCTGTTTACAAACACTATCTTTCTAATGGAAATGAATGTATTAATACAAGCTGAGGATCCGGCCCGTTCCAGGTTTTAATTAAAATTGCAGGCGTTACGTAGTGAGAGTGCCTTAGCGGAAATGAACCCTAATGAACAATTTCCATGAGCAGCATCAGGTGCCTTCTTCAGTCTCAGGCTAAAACTAAGCACTTAAAGGGATAGTAATACTTAAAATGTAAAAAAAAATATGTTGTAGGGTTTATCCCCCTGAGTAAAACAAGAGTACTCCCACTGCTGAAAGGTGTTTCATTTAAAAGTTATTAATTTTCAAAGTTGAATTTTTTAGGTGCAATATCATAGTGGCCTGAAATTGTACAGTGGCGCTGTTGCTACACGATCCTATGGACAGCTCTGGTCCCGGGACCATAAATCTCCATAGGATGGTGCAATATCACAGTGGCCTGAAATTGTACAGTGGCGCTGTTGCTACACCATCCTATGGACAGCTCTGGTCCCGGGACCATAAATCTCCATAGGATGGTGCAGCAACAGCGCCACTGTACAATTTCAGGCCACTGTGATATTGCACCTAAAAAATTCAACTTTGAAAATTAATAACTTTTGAATGAAACACCTTTCAGCAGTGGAAGTACTCTTGTTTTACTCAGGGGGATAAACCCTACAACATATTTTTTTTACATTTTAAGTATTACTATCCCTTTAAAGACACACACACACACACACACACACACACACACACACACACACACACACAACCTGCAACAGTCGGTCTCTCGGAAAACACAAAAATTACAACAAACAACAATTAAAACAAACAAATTAGGCTGCAATTTGTTTCCCATAAATAAGCCTTCCAGGTGTGTTCCAGAGAAGTAATTTTGTTGTTAGAGACAGAGGGAAAAAAGTATAGAAATAATGAGTTGATTTGGGCGATGTAAGTGTTTATCTTGGCGCAAGCCATGGTTTAATAATGACAAGATAAAACTACTAAAGGCTTCACGCTGGAAAGAAATTGGCAGGAATTCTGGAGCAAACCAAATGCACCGTAGGGGAGAAAACAAAATTCCCAAAATTACCGTTTATTTCATTAACCCCTTGAATGCTAGAGAGGTCTACAACACATTGCAAACGCATTTATATCAAAATATTTTTTACATTTCCCTAGATAGCAGTTAGTTTGTCCCAGAACTGATACATTTTCTTAAACAGACAACAATATTTAAAACGTATAAATCAATATGCAGTAGGGTTTATCCCCTGAGTAAAACTGCTGAGAGGTGATTTATTTAAAAGTAATTACAGCTCAAACTTGATTTTTTATTAGGTGCAGTATCACAGGGGCCTGGAATCGTACAGTGGTGCTGTTGCTACATCAGCCTATGGAGATTTGTACACAGGCTGGTGTAGCAATAGCACCACTGTAATATTTCAGGCCCCTGTGATTCTCCACCTAAAAAAAATAAAGTTTGAGCTATAATCACTTTTGAATAAAACACCTCTCGGCAGTGGATGTACCCTTGTTTTACTCAGGGGGATAAAAGAAAAATATATTTTTTTATATATTAAAGCGGAACTTCCATCTGATATAAAGTCGCCCTGCAATAATTAAGCAGGTAGCAACTAGCTTTATAATCCCATACAATAATTAGTTAGGATGTTTGTCAGTAGCCGTCATGCGCAGTAGAGACTGCCCGAACGCACGGAATGCTGGGAGTTCTGTGCTGGGAGCACGGAATGTTGGGAGCACAGAATGCTGGGAGGTGAAGAAATGCTGGGAGGTCTGTGCTGGGAGCATGGAATGTTGGGAGCATGGAATGCTGGGAGGTGAAGGAATGCTGGGAGCACGGAATGCTGGGAGGTGAAGGAATGCTGGGAGTTCTGTGATGGGAGCACGGAATGTTGGGAACACGGAATGCTGGGATGTGAAGGAATGCTGGGAGCACAGAATGCTGGGAGGTGAAGGAATGCTGGGAGTTCTGTGCTGGGAGCATTTTGTGCTTTCGGCCAGTCTCTACAGTGCATGACTGCATAGGCGGCAGGACACAGAGCAGGACCAACCTCTTAAACCTTTGAATGCCAGAGGGGTACGCAATGTATTGCAAAGCAATGCGTTGCGTACCCCTCTGGCACTCAAAGGTTAACATCACCCGTACCTTGGCCGTGTACACGGGTTTTTACACAATTCAACAAATCCCTTTTGAATTAAATGAGACTTTAAACCTCTTGAATGTTAGCATTCACTAGCTCATCTCTTGGCACTTATAAAGGGTTAGGATTACTCTCTGCAGTGTGGTGGAGGCTGCGTCCTTCAAACAAAAAGCAAGAGAAAAATTAATAGGGCGATTGGGATTTTTTGGTCATTATTATTATAGGTTATTTTTAGGACATGTTAATTCTCTTTTAAAGGGGAACTCTCACCTCCTTTATAGTCTATTTTTTTTTTTTTTTGCTTCACAATAAATGTTAAATCCAAGTTTTGTTTTGTTTTAAATGCTCTTTTCACAGAGATATAGGCTTTAAAATGTAATCATATGACAGCACTTTAAGACCGGATGCGGTACATCTCTAAGCGAGCAGTCAGGATTATGTGCTGGATTCCTCCATCAGAGGAGGAGGGGGTAACGGGGAACAACTGGGGAAGGGAAGATTGACAGGTTGCGGTACAGGGCTGTACCACAGCCTTTCCTGAAGTAACATCATGTGGTTACATTTAAAGGGTTAGTAATGCCCAAAGATAACATTATGTTTTATTGTAGGTTTAAAAAAAAGATGATGTGCAGCAAACCCCATCTCTCAAAACTTTACAGTTTGAGAGATATTCGGTGCCACAGTTCCCCCCTCCCTCCCCTGGGACCAGCCGGCGGCTCTTCAGCAGAGACCCGAAATAGCGATCTTTAAAACAAATTACTTCATTGGAACGGTCTACAAAGTATGTCTGGTTTGCAAGCACACTTTGTAGACCGTTCCAATGAAGTAGTTCTTCTTAAAGATGCTATTTCAGCTCTGCTGAAGAGCCTCCTTGAGTCGTCCGACTCCAATATCCTGCCGTCAGCTTTACAGCTGACATCAGGAGAGAGGGAATTTTAGTGGTGAATATCTCTCAGACCATAAAGGTCTGAGAGATAGGATTTGCTGCACATAATTTCTTTTTTTTAAATCTACAATAAAACATAAAGTTATCTTTGGGAATTACTAACCCTTTAACCCCCTTAAAGCGGAACTATCATCCACATTATATTGAGACCCAAATATTAATAATAAAATAGTGATATGCATCTACATTCTTGTAATTTCAATAATAATTGCAGCATTAGTGAAAAATAGACCTTTACAGGCAGACAGGCACTGGCAGGGATCTTTCCATAGTTGCTCTCTGCGCTTGCGCTGTCAGTCCCCTTCGGTGCCTTAGATAACCAGGCACTGAACTCTCCAATCATGTAGGAGAAGGGCACGGACAACAGAGAAGCCTTCTCTGCAAGATGTCTGCACTGTTTCCCGATGCCTGTCTGCCTGTAAAGGTCTATTTTTCACTAATGCCGCGATTATTATTCAGATTACAAGAATGTAAATGCATATCGCTATTATTAGTATTTGGGGCTCAATATTATGTGGATGATAGTTCTGCTTTAAGGACCTATGATGTTCCGTGGTCCTTAAAGGGATAGTAATACTTAAGTATTACTAATTCCTATGTTAAAGTCCTATTAAAAATAAACGTATTGCCCCCCAGTGTCATCTCTCAAACCTTTATGGTTTGAGAGATGATCGCTCCTAAAGTTGACCTCTCCCTCCCCCTTCCCCGTAGTCAGTGTTCTAGCTCACTGCAGGGAAGCCAGTCGTATGACTTTCAGGCGGCTCTGCAGCACAGCCGGATCGCGTTAATAAAAAATAAATATTTCACTGAAATGGTCTTGTACGTGTGCTTGGTTTGCTCTTGGTTTGCAAGCACACACAGAAGACCATTTTAGTGAAATATTTTTTTTTATTAACACGATTGCGGCTCTGCTGCAGAGCCGCCTGATGATCTAAGACCGGATTTCCCTTCAGTCAGCTACAACTCTGACTTCGGGGAAGGGGGAAGGGGAGGGCAACTTTAGGAGCGATAATCTCTCAAACCATAAAGGTTTGAGAGATGGTACTGGGGGCAATACATTTATTTTTAATAGGAATTTAATATAGGGATTAGTAATACTTAAGTATTACTATCCCTTTAAGTGCCGTTTTTTAAGGGTTTAAAGCCTATTACTCCGTGAAAAATAATAATGCAGTGTAACTCAGTCAGGAGTTCACACTGATATATGTTTTTTTTATTTTAAAATTACGTTTAAGTAAGAAGTAAAGTTAATAAATATGTATGTTACCCCATACATTTAAAAAAGTGCTGAACTGGTCTCCTCACTTTATGTGAATTAGGGGGAATGGTAGAGTTATACTGAAAATGCTGTTTCCCCTAAATAATTCACATAATTCTTTCTATCTTTATTTTCTTTCTTGAAACACATGTGATTATATTATGAGACCTGTGGCACGCCCTGTAGGTTTAGTAAGTGACACTACTGAGTAATTAAAAAAAAAAAAAACACACAGAATTGCAGTGGTCCTGGCGCTCAATGCCTCTTAAGGACGTTATAGACATCAGTTGGAGAGCCCGCACACGAGTGACACTGAACGAGAAGCTGAAACTGACCGCTCCATTCTTGGAATAGTCAGTTTCAGACTCCCTTAGTGATCATGCAGGAGCGCTGTAATCACAAAACCATACCTCCCAAGTGTCCCTCTTTAGGAGGGACAGTCCCTCTTTGAGACCCAAATCCCACTGTCCTTCTTTTCTACCCTTTTGTCCCTCTTTTCTGGAGATAAGAATGAGTAGTGTGTATTACATTGCTCCACAGCAATAAAACTCACATAAATGTGTAGTTAATCTTCAATATCTGTGTTTATAAACAAATCTGCATAAATAAAATACTTTGATCTTGTTCTAAATCATTTATTGGTTACACAGAGGTGCCAGGAGATCAAGAAAAAGCCTAAAAATTCTTTATAATGCCCCACCCACCAGCCACGCCCCCAGAAACACCAACTAAAACACAAGTGTCCCTCTGTGGCCATTTGAAATGTTGGGAGGTATGCAAAACCCATGATGTGTCAGAACCGTCATCGGTCCTTAAGGGGGTGAACATTTATTGGGAAGCAAGAATTGAATAAGAAGGACTCTAAAACAGGTGAAAGTTCTCCATTTAATGTAGCAGTTGATTATTAACCCTTTGCGTGCCAGAGGGGGTATGCAACACATTGCAGAGCAAGGGTTAAGGAAATACACAAGTTCCTGCTAATGAAATTGGCCAGTGCGCATGTCACCTGGATTAATATTGCCACCCAACTGGTGTGTCTGGGAAATGTAAGCTTTAGTGTTGTGTTACAAAGCATTGCTTTGGCAATCTGTCTAGCATCAACGTGGTTAATAATACTTTTTTTTTGTGATTTGTCTTTTTTACTAGTATTTAGTGTGATAATGTTCTGTTGTTCTCTGATAACAATCCCAGGGAAGGATAAATGAACAATCTGGCAGATCTGTATGGTTTGCACTAACTAAACGTTATCCCAGTACTGGGTTAATCCGCTCCTGGTTCTGTCTAAATGAGATAAGATTTCTGCCCTAAGCCCCATATCAATACATCCAAAGTACCTAATATGTGTCCACAGTTAGTAGAATTAACCATATGCCCCCAGTTATTACAATATGTCCAACTTTGGCCAAAATAAACATTCTGAATGCCATAATAAAATACTTAGCTTTATTTTTTCTGTCTTCGTTGCTGTGTGGCCACAGAGGCAGTAGCAGCAGAGACAGTAATGTGTGGAACAGTCCCCCGTCCTGTCCCACTTTGAGGGAATTTGAACAGGGACTGCCTTTATATACGGGCAATCTCTGTTCAAATTCCCTCACAGCCATTGGCTGGGATGTGCTTACGCACATTCCTGCTGATCAGTTTAAAGAACAGCTGCTCAAAAGTTGATTGGCTGGGATATGTGTAAGCACATCACAGCCAATGGCTGTGTGGGAATTTGAACAGAGACTGCCCATATATAAAGGCATTATCTGTTCAAATTCCCTCAGTGTGGAACGGGCACTGGCCTGTGAGGGACCGGATGGGGGGACTGTGCCACACATTACTGTCTCCGCCGTCACCACCTCTTGACCAAGTTGGACATATTGTAATAACTGGACGAATACTTATATTGAAACGGACAGTAATACATGGTTTATCCCTCTGAGCTCCAGAGAGATACGCAATGCTGCAATGCCCCTCAAGATTTGGTGCTCCAGGGACTTGCCTGCTTTGCCTAATGGGAAATCTGGTCCTGTCTGGAGCAGTAGTTCTCAGGGCCTACTAACAGGCCAGGACTTGTGGATGTCACTGCTAGAGCACAGCTGTGCTGATCAGAGGCTCAGTCAGTTTGGTTAACCCACCTGTGCCCTAACAAAGAAATCCTCAAATCCTGGCCTGTTAATAGGAACTTCTGCTCTAGATCATAAGTGGACAACCTGAAGATCTCCAGATGTTAATGGGCCAGAATGCTGTTGACTGTAGTTGGTGGATGAACTGTATTAACTTTTGAATGAAGCAACGCCCATCAGTGGGAGAACCGTTGTTTAACTCAGCAGTCCTGTAATATATGTCCTTCATAATAAAGGTCTGCTGTTCCTTTAGCAGTGTCCTTCTGATAGATTCTGCCTAGGGCACCCTTTTCTTCTGCCATAGATAAATCAAGACAGACAGACAGACCGACAGAAAGATAGAAAGACAGACAGACTGATAGAAAGATAGCTAGACAGATAGATAATAGATAGATAGATAGATAGATAGATAGATAGATAGATAGATAAACAGGCACAGACAGAGAAATAGATAGATAGATAGATAGATAGATAGATAGATAGATAGATAGATAGATAGATATTTTTGTGTTTTTCCTGAAAATACATAGATAGATACACTAAGATATCCTTACCCTATTACTGTAGTGTTGACATTTAATGCCAGGGGTGAACTATCATTAGAGATCTCTGCAAAGGTTTAAATTCAGACAGAATAAAGGGAAAGGAGCTGTAGGCAATACAGGATGAAAATCACAATGTAATACTTTGAAAATGAACGTATGAAAGAAGTAAGGAGGGGGTCCTCGTGCAATGTTACAGAGAAATTTCCTATTTTTCTACTAACAACATTGGCCAAGTTCAGCAGATTATAACAAACAGCTGCGGCAGCTCAGTTGTAAGGAATCAGCTGCCTGCTTGAAATCTTTTCCTTTCTGAGCAGCCTCCGGTGTGAGAACTGAGGATAAAAAGACATCAGAAGAACACAGGGGTTGGTATGAAAAGATTTCTCCTTCATTGCAGAGACTAAGAGGCAGATTTAATAAGGACTGAAGCACACCAATTGCCCCATAGGCTAAATGAAAATTTGCCAAAACTCGAGTTGATTTAAAAGGTTAGTACTGTTTTATGAAAAGTGCAGCTAGAATGCTTCCATATGTTGTGTTATGTTACTAATGTAGATATCACTCTGGTTCCACTAAAATTTTATCATAAATCGTCCTCCTCCCCCACGTTATGTGGACGTTGGTCTTCTTTGCCTCGAAACTGAAGGAGGATGGTGACGAGGGACAATCTTCATTCAGTATACGGAAAGCCTGCCCTCCTTTGTCAAGAATGGGTTTTTCTTATGCTGTATTAAAAGGAGATTGTCCCACGTTGTGATCCGTCCGGTCTTCAGATCTGGGGCGAGGTGGCTTCCTTTACTGTAAAGAGAGATCACAATGAGGGACAATCTTCTTTTAATCCAGCATAAGAGAAACCCTATCTTGATGAGGGAGGGAAGGTTTTTTCTTAAACTAAAAGACGATTGCCCGCTGTCATGATCCACCTTCAGTTCCGAGTCAAAGAAGACCATCGTCCGCATAAGGGGCGGAGGAGCAATTTATGATATAATTTCAGTGGTACCAGAGTGATGTCGGCATTAGTAACATAACAGAGTGATAGTACACATTATAAGGAGGCATCCTTAGCTGAACATTTAATAAAACTTTACTAACCCTTTAAATGATACTTTTAGTATACTTTTTTACACTTTGGATTCATCTGGTTTGCTGTTCTTAGCTTGCATATCTGCTGATAACCCCGTTGAACATCAGAATGGGCATGTGATGCGTATCAATGTGGTTGCATATCTGCTGATAATGCTGTTGAACATCAGAATGGGCATGTGATGTGTATCAGTGTGGTTACATATCTGCTGATAACACTGTTGAACATCAGAATGGGCATGTGATACGTATCAATGTGGTTGCATATCTGCTGATAACACTGTTGAATATCAGAATGGGCATGTGATGCGTATCAATGTGGTTGCACATCTGCTGATAATGCTATTGAACATCAGAATGGGCATGTGATGCATATCAGTGTGGTTGCATATCTGCTGATAATGCTGTTGAACATCAGAATGGGCATGTGATGTGTACCAGTGTGGTTACATATCTGCTGATAACACTGTTGAACGTCAGAATGGGCATGTGATGCGTATCAATGCGGTTGCATATCTGCTGATAACGCTGTTGAACATCAGAATGGGCATGCGATGTGTATCAGTGTGGTTACATATCTGCTGATAATTAACGCTGTTGAACATCAGAATGGGCATGTGATACGTATCAATGTGGTTGCATATCTACTGATAATGCTATTGAACGTTAGAATGGGCATGTGATACGTATCAGTGTGGTTGCATATCTGCTGATAATGCTGTTGAACGTTAGAATGGACATGTGATGCTTATCAATGTGGTTGCATATCTACTGATAATGCTATTGAACGTTAGAATGGGCATGTGATACGTATCAATGTGGTTCCATATCTGATGATAATGCTATTGAACGTCAGAATGGGCATGTGATTTGTATCAATGTGGTTGCATATCTGCGGATAACACTGTTGAACATCAGAATGGGCATGTGATTTGTATCAATGTGGTTTCATTGTGGGGAGAACCAGCATCAGAAATCCCAGCTAGCTTTAAAACCGGTTGCTTATTATTGTAGTGATGTATGTATCTGACACTCATCGTATCCTAATCTATGTGCAGTTACTGGATAACAGTACAGCTCTCCTTGCACCCTTTACTTGTATTGTCTTTTTAAGCCCTGCTGGGAGGTGCTGGTCCTGAAGGGATTGAGCGATTGGATTCCAGTATTTGTGTGTAGGCAATATTAATATCCTCCACAAGCTTTCACTGTCATTGGGAATTTATCCATGACAAAATTTGATTGTGAATATATTTCTACTTCTCATATTTCTGTGAATGGACAAGATGTCTACACTCCCCTCCCTTTTGTGTTTTCGGTTCTACTTTTAACTATGGTAACTACATTTTGCTTTAAATCTGGGACACTAAAAAACCACACACACACTGCAGGGTTCCGCTGATTGTTGTGCAGTTCTGCAGATTGAAAGCGGAACTTTCACATATTAATAAGTCGCCCTTCAATCATTAAAAATATGACGACTAGCTTGATAATACGTGTATTACCTATCAAAGTGCCAGATTCTAAGAAATCTCTAATCTTAGGAGACCAGGCATCAGCACAAACATCAAGGGAGGGTGGCAATTGCCCCCTGGGCCGGCCATATGTCTGGGCCAGTGGGCCACTGCCTCACTTAATCTCCATCTTGTTGCCATAAGTCAAGTTATACTCGTGATACCACAGCGCTTCCAACTGTAACAGAACTACACAAATGATATCACAGAGCTACAATCCAAATGAGGCTACACTAGTAGTATAATGTATTTCCCTTGTAAGCTCTATAGTATCACTAGTGTATCCTTGCTTAAATTATAAGCTCTGTCGTATCAGTAGTGTAGCCCATTTCTGCTGTGAGCTACGCGGTATTGATATTAATGCGACTTTTTAAAATTAACAAAAGGGCGTGGGCTGGGACAGTGGGCTCAAACAATAGTAGAAATGGGCCACTTGATCGCATTTGCCCTCCAGGCCACAAGTTGCCAACCCTACCCTGACAGACATCTTGTCTGTGCGCCTGCACTGTCAGCCCCGGTCTCCATTAGAAGCACTGCAGTGTGTCACATGGTAACCTGAAGGGACTGACGGCACAGGCGCACAGACTGCACTAATCAGTCTCTGAAAATTAAAGGGATAGTAATACTTAATTATTACTTATCCCTATATTAAATTACTATTAAAAATAAATGCATTGCCCCCAGTGTCATCTCTCAAACCTTTATGGTTTGAGAGATAATCGCTCCTAAAGTTGCCCTCTCCCTCCCCCTTCCCCGTAGTCAGCGTTGTAGCTGACTGAAGGGAAATCCGGTCTTAAGATCATCAGGCGGCTCTGCAGCAGAGCCGCGATCGCATTAATGATAAAAAAATATTTCACTAAAATGGTCTTCTACGTGTGCTTGCAAACCAAGCACACGTAGAAGACCATTTCAGTGAAAGTTTTCTATTTTATTAACGCAATCACGGCTGTGCTGGAGAGCCGCCTGAAAGTCGTACGACTTGCTTCCCTGCAGTCAGCTAGAACGCTGTCTTTGGGGAAGGGGGAGGGAGAGGGCAACTTTAGGAGCAATCATCTCTCAAACCATAAAGGTTTGAGAGATAACACTGGGGGCAATATATTTCTTTTTAATACGACTTTAATATAGGGATTAGTAATACTTAAGTATTACTATCCCTTTAAAAATTTCTTTATAATCTGGCATTTTTGATAGGTAATACACTTATTATCAAGCTAGTCGCCATATGTTTAATGATTGAAGGGCGACTTATTAATATGTGAAAGTCCCGCTTGAGGTTTTCATAAACGGCCCTGATTTAAAGGGCTATGTGGTCATATCACACTGCTTTTGCACTGCGTTAGAGACCTCTCTAACTTCCAAAGGGTTTAAAGTCTAATTTAATGTGATTTTTTTTGTATTTTTATTTTTTCATTTGTTCCCTAAGGTGAAGGTGGTTTGCTCCACTTTGCTACAGTTTGTCTTATTAAAAAAAACTTGAGTGCCAGAGAGGTATCCAACGCATTGTTTTATTCAAAAGTTATTGCAGCTGAAACTTGAATTTTTTAGGTGCAGTATCTCAATAGCCTGAAATGTTATAATGGCGCTGTTGCTACACCATCCCATGGATAGCTCTGGCGAATTCACCATAAATCTCCATAGGATTATGTAGCAACAGCGCCACTGTAAAACATTCAGGCCATTGAGCTACTGCTGTCAGCGCTTCGGTGGCTCCTTGCAGGGCATCTCCAGGAAACCACATTGGCGTCTCTCACGTCCCAGCGTCACTCTGCCATGACGTCACTGTTTCACTTTATTTAGTTCGGTGCCTCCATCAAGCCGAGGCTCAGTTGTTCTTGAGTCCCCTTGTTGCTAGTCACACCACCTTTCCCCCGCTATTTCCTGTATGACCTTGGCTCGTTATTCCGGATTCCTTGTTCCAATGGCTGCCTGCCCTGACCTCTGGCCTGAACTCGACCTTGCTACTCGAGCTCCCTGCCCTGGTCTCTGCTTTGGACTTAGACCCTGCTCTTGATTGCCTCTTGTCTGCTGTTCCTGCCTGTGAACTCTGCTTCATGTGGATACTCTCCAGCACATCGAGTACCTGCTGCTCCTGTTCCCTTAGTAGGAGGTACCCTTACCTATTCTTTATATATGTGTACGGTTTCATCATATGTGTATACACTGCATTTGGCCTGGGTCTTTGCCTTGGGGGGTACATTGTCATCGTTTAAAATTAATCTTTGCTGCTTGCACATACTCACTGTAGCCTCTGTGCACAGAGTAGGGTTACTTGCAGAGCACAAACCATCCTAAAAAATTCAAGTTTTAGCTGCGGTAACTTCTGAATAAAACACCTCTCAGCAGTGGAAATACCCTTGTTGTACTCAGGAGAATAAATGCTACAATATAAATGTTTTTATATATTAAGTGTTACTATCTCTTTAATTGGACAGAGCTACTCAACATTCTAGAGCTTTATAAATAAACTAGTGAATGGTACATGGCTTCCCCCATTCGATTGGGCACACCGTGCATTTCGGGGAGTCTCTCTGTAGGGATTTTCACAGGTGTAGGCACCCACTGATCACTCCTGTAAAAATCCCGACCTCTGATTCACTGCCAGCCACCAATCTCTGCCCCCTTACCTCCCTGGGGCAGAACGGGATGGACAGCCAACCAGAAACAGTTACAATTTTATCATATATAGATAATATTAACAAAAATAATAATGAAAATGGAATCAGTAGACCTCAGAAATGCAGGAAGAATCACTAGCATATAGGCAGAAAGTGACATTACAGGAGCACATGTGATCCGACACTATAATCACTGGAATTCTGAAAATGTTTCCTTAATATAAATTGCTCTTAGACTGTGAGATGATAATCCACCCTCCAATGAAACCACAAAACGTGAAAGCGGTGATAGACGAGAGGGAGAAAGGTGGAATGAAGAAATGCGAGGCCTCGGGGACAGCAATGAAAAATAAAATAGATCACAATATAAGGAGATGTGGTTTGAGGTTCGCTAGTCCATTACCAGGTAAAGATACAAGCCGGCGTGGGAGTGGTGCGTATAGATGCAATCTGCAGTAGACCCCATTACAAACACAAATGACCCGATTACATTCTTGTCATGGTAATGACTAATGTAGCTGAAGGAAAACTACTGCGGAGGTTCTGCTGGGTATAACTAATGTTACATCTGCATGCGGTTCTTCAGCACAATGTCATCTGTCACCTTGGAAATTCAAGGCCTTCCACAAACTTTTTTTTAAGAAACATAGTTTAAATCAGATGTTTTATCTGTATTTATTTCAACATTTTCTGAAGAAATAATGAAATTAAAAATAGGAAATCATTGCTTTTGGAAAGACAGAAATATTTGTGTGTGATGTATGCGCATGCAGGCATTCATATGTGTGTGTGTGTGTGTGTGAATGTGTGTGGTGTACGCACATGCAGGCATTCATATGTGTGTGTGTGAATGTGTGTGGTGTGTAAATATACGTGGTGTGGGTGCATGCAAGCTTTCATGTGTGTGTATGTGTGTGTGTGTGAATGTGTGTGGTGTGGGTGCATGCAGTCATTCATATGTGTGTGTGTGAATATGTGTGGTGTGGGTGCATATGTGTGTGTGAATATGTGTTGTGTGGGTGCATGCAGGCTTTCATATATGTGTGTGTGTGTGGTGTAGGTGCATGCAGGCATTCATATATATGTGTGTGTGTGTGTGTGTGTGTGTGTGTGTGGTGTAGGTGCATGCAGGCATTCATATATGCGTAAATGTGTGTGTGCATGCAGGCATTCATATGTGTGTGTATGTGTGTGAATGTGTGTGGTGTGTGTGCATGCAGGCATTCATATGTGTGTGTATGTGTGTGAATGTGTGTGGTGTGTGTGCATGCAGGCATTCATATGTGTGTGTATGTGTGTGAATATGTGTGGTGTGTGCATGCAGGCTTTCATGTGTGTGCATGCGTTTATATGTGTGTGAATATGTGTGTGTGTATATATGTGTGTGCATCCAGCGTTTAATCCTTTGAGTGCCAAAGAGGTATCCAACACATTGCATTGGATATCTCTCTGACACTCAAAGGGTTAATCAAAAAATGTTTTGCATAAAAACTCATAAAGAACCTGCACATTCGATTTTTTTTTTTATGCTGTAAACATAGACCATTCCCAACAGTGTCCAATACATTTACAGCTAACAATGACCAGTGGGGAGATGCGCTATGGTATGATAAATGGGGTGATAAAGAGGAGAGTCCCCCCCAAAAAAGAAGAGAGAAAGGCGCACACAATCTAAGTGCCGACTGTATATATGAATAACGTCCTTTATATATTATTCCCCTTCACCAAGGTGGGTTCTTTTCTTTTACACTTCAAATTGATCACCTCCTTCACTGTGGAGAAACACCATTCGATGAAATAAATTGCAGACTCACCTTCTATAGAGGCAGGCCAGCCTCTTGGTGTATAAGCTTGCACTGGATAACCCCCAGTAATGGTATCTTTGCATCCTCTCCTTCCCCTTAACTCTCCTGGTTCTTCAATAGCTCTTCCAATTCTCTCACCACAAGATAAATATGAATCTTTACTCCTCTATCTAGGGATGGTGATATATTCTATTGGACACTATTGAATATAGGGGTCTTTAAATTATGGACAGAAAGAATTATATTTACCACAATTATTTATTAATCATATATAAAAAATAACAATAAAAAATAAATTGGTCTGCACAGATATAGTAATTAAGAACTATCTAAAAATGCCCAAAACACTAGCCCAACGCGTTTCTCAGCTCACGCTGCTTCGTCAGGGGTATTTTGATAATTAATCATCATAGTATTTGAACTTTGGAGAGTGTTATATCAATTCTGTCAGAGTTGTAGTTCAAGAGTAATTGAATGATAAAGTATCCCCCTCCCGCCTCTTTTACTGATGTGACACTGCTCAGCCAGATCAGAAGGGAGGTGCCCAGGTAGACTGCAGAGAGGGACAATCTTCAATTAAGATAAGGGAAAAACCTGAAAAGCTTGTCAAGGGGGGCAGGGATTTCATTGTTCTCATAGGAAGAAGATTGTCCCCTGCTGTTATCTGTCTGGTCTATGGACTGCATTCCACATCTGAGAAGAGATGGCTTACACTAGGTAAAAGGGGCGGGAGGGGAAACTTTGCTTGTGAATATCTCTCAAATCATAAAGGTTTGAGAGATAAGACTTATATCGTTCATGTTTTTTTAATGCCTACAAAATAAAATAAAGATAAAGCAAAGTATTACTATCCATTTAAGGGGTTAACAGTGCTATTTAGCGGCCTGATTTACAACTGTAATTCTGTTGCATTCCCTAAGAGAGGTGAGTAGGGTGACCACGGGTCCGGGACTGTCCCTTATTGCAAGCATATGTCCCGCGTCCCGGGTCATCTCCCACCGGGACAATGAAGTGTCCCGGAATGAAGCCAAGCCACCCACACAGCAGTGTTTGCTGTGTTTTTTTTTTATATATGCCGCCCTGGATGTCAGCCTGCAAGTGGTGTGTCACATCATGGACGCCGTGAGGGAGCGCTTGGTAGCATAAATCAGCGCTCCCTCGTGGCATCCATGATGTGACACACAATTTGCAGGCTGACATCCAGGGCGGCAATCCAGCTGATCGCCTGGAGGCAAGCGCTCTAGTAATACAGAGCGCTGGGAGATGACATCATCTCCCAGCGCTCTGCATTACTGAGCACAGCGCGTGGGAGCTTCAGCTCTGTGCCGGAGGAGGCACAGAGCACTTTCCACACCGCTAGACTACCAGGGACTCAAGGTAGGGCAACAAGGGGCAATGTGGAGATGAAGAGGAGTAGGGTGACCACATGTCCCGGAATAGCAGAACGGAAATGTGGTCACCCTAGAGGTGAGTCAATGACAATAGTTTTCTGTAGAATATTAGAGTAACTGCTGAGTCACATCCTGTCACTTTGACCTTTCAGGAAGTAACACCGCTCTTACTCCTTGTCATATTTAACTTATAACTTTGGAATTAAAACAATTACCAGCAGAGCTTGTACCCTTGTTTTTCTTTGCTAAAAAAGCTGCATAACATATACATTTGCATAAAAAAGTGATGTTCCTTTCTTTAAAGCCATTATGATGGCTTTGCATGAATATTTGTTAATAGAAGTGGGCTCTTTAGCAAATCCTTTTGTTTGAGCAATCTGTGTTTTTTGTAGATTATGTCCCAATGTGACTCATTAAATATAATTGCTAAGATAACAGTTCAGTAGACAAACTACATATTTATATGCTGTTAATATGCATATAGGCTGATGTACTTACTAACACAGGGCTGAGCAATCCAGCTGTTTTCAGACTACAGCTTCCATCTGGCAGGGAATGATGGGAATTGTAGTCTAGCAGCCGCTTGGGGACCTCACATTGCCCAGCCCTATATTAAAAGAAGCTAGTGTGATTTTAAAGGGATAGTAATACTTCGTTTTATCTTTATTTTATTTTGTAGGCATTAAAAAACATGAAGAATGATACAAGTCTTATCTCTCAAACTTTTATGGTTTGAGAGATATTCACAAGCAAAGTTTCCCCTCCCGCCCCTTTTACCTAGTGTAAGCAATCTCTTCTCAGATGTGGAATCCAGTCCATAGACCAGACAGATAACAGCAGGGGACAATCTTCTTCCTATGAGAACAATGAAAGCCCTGCCCCCCTTGACAAGTTTTTCAGGTTTTTCCCTTATCTTAATTGAAGATTGTCCCTCTCTGCAGTCTACCTGGGCACCTCCCTCCTGATCTGGCTGAACAGGGGTGGGGATACTTTGTGAATATCTCTTAAACCATAAAGGTATGAGAGATAAGACTTATATCGTTCTTCATGTTTTTTTAATGCCTACAAATTAAAAAAAAAAAATAAAACGAAGTATTAGTATCCCTTTAAAGCAAACTGACTGCACTACAGGGTAGGACTTAGAAAAAGTCCAGAATATTTTAAAGGAATAGTAATTTTTAAAGGGATAGTAATTTTAAAGGCATAGTAATACTTAATATGTAAAAAATGTATACATACATATATACAGAGTAGTTTTTACCACAAGTGAGATACCTTGGCATGGTGGCAAGCTTACCCACGACTTGGCCAATTTGTGAACACTAAAATCTCACTTATTTACTAAGAAATATTAAATATACACATTGCAGGGCACATATTTAATTTGTATATAGACGAGTGCAGGTTTGTTTTTTTGTATATATATCCTATATAATAATTTGCTACAAAGTTTGTAATGACACGGTCATGCGCAGTAGAGACTGTTGCGCGTGCTGCAGTCATGCCCAGTAGAGACTGCCCGTGATGAAGCTGATACAGAGCGGGGCTCTCCAGAGCGTCCAGCTCTGTATCAGCCACGGCGCGGGCAGTGTCTACTGGGCATGACTGCACCACGACTGCCCGCCACTGTGGCCTGTGTACACGGGCTCTGTTATTAGTAAGTGTGTATATATATATATATATATATATATATATATATATATATATATATATATATTTATTTTTTCTGCAGGGTTTATTACCATTAGTAAAACAAGGGGACTCCCACTGCTGAAAGTTGTTATGGCTCAAACTTGAATTTTCTAGGTGCAATATCACAGTGGCCTGAAATGATACAGATGCAGTAACACAGTGGCCTGAAATGATACACTATGAACAGCTCTGGTCAGTTAACCATAAATTGCTACACAATGGGGTATCAACAGCGCCACTGTACAATTTCTGGCCACTGTGATACTGCACCTAAAAAATTCAAGTTTGAACTCTAATAACGTTTGAATAAAACACCTTTCATCTGCTGGAGTACCTTTGTTTTACTACATTTTAATTATTACTATCCCTTTAAAGTGATAGTAATGTTTCACAAAAACAGCAGCTCCAATTAATCTTCATAGTATTTGGACCATGGAGACTGTTATTTCAATACTGTCAGAGTTGTAGTACAAGAGTAATTGAATGATAAAAGTATCCCCCTCCCGCCCCTTTTACCTAGTGTAAGCCGCCTACCCTCAGATGTGGAATCTGGTCTCTTTACCGGACAGCTCACAGCAAGAGTCAATCTTCTTACTGTGAGAACAATGAAAACCCTGCCCCCCTTGACAGGTTTTTCAGCCTTTTCCCTTATCTTAATTGAAGATTGTCCCTCTCTGCAGTCTACCTGGGCACCTCCCTTCTGATCTGGCTGAGCAGTGTTACATCAGTAAAAGGGGCGGGAGGGGGATACTTTGTCATTGAATTTCTCTTGAACTACAACTCTGACAGAATTGAAATAACACTCTCCAAAGTCCAAATACTATGATGATTAATTAGAGCTGCTTTTATTATGAACCATTACTATCCCTTTAACCGTCTGAATGCTTGAGAGATTTCTGGAGCGATGAACGTTGCCATGATTCAGATGTCTCTCTTCAGAGGCTCTAAATCGGCCTCACAATGAAGAGGTGAAAATACCCAGCAACCACTGGACCGAGTTACATATTCTAATCAGTTAAGGAACAAATAATCCTGGCAACATTCCTCCGCAGCCGGGACAAGATGTGCTTGTTTGTGGCAGCTCTGAAGCCTTTGCCTCTACATAACGGATGTTTTCTGTGTATCTGATGCAGGAGCCGCCCGCTTCTCTCTGGGATCTATTTGTTATTAAAGATCTCTCTATATTTTCCTCACTCTCTAGAGCTAATCAGGTTTGATAGATAGACCCTCATGCTTGTACCTTCCTCCTGGCACCCACTGGCATTTTCCTTCATTTGTCACCTAAATCCTTGTGTGTAGCTTAACCCGATCCTTTATACAGATCTACGTGTGATGCTGTGAAAGATGGAACTCACAGAAATGGAAACAGAAGCCAACTAAAGACAAGGATCTGTCAGTCCCCCATTAGTCTCCCCAATCTAATACCCTCCTCTCACAAGCTTCCCTTACTGACATAAAGCCACTTTAAAGTCACGGTCAACCTTTTTGACTTACATATCCTGCAAATGTATACGTCAAAGAGCCTATGTCTTTTTTCATTTGTCTTTTCCTCTTGGCAAATTATTTTTTTTCTTGTTTAGCCGTTTACTTGATAAAGCAACGTTTTCAGCTGCGGAACGCGGCGTTATGTGGCATTTAGTATTGAATTTTAATTTGTCCCAGGGAGCTCTCTAAATTTCTGTTTCTAGAAAGTTTACTGTCAAGGACTGGTAGACACACTGTCCCTGCAGTAGAAAAGCCTACAGGGCTACATTGTACATATATATATATATATATATATATATATATATATAATTTAAAGCCCGTATACACGGGCCAACATTGGCGGTGCTGTAGTCATGCGCAGTACTGACTGCCCGAACGCACCGCAGCTGATACGGAGTGGGGCGCTCTGATTTAAAGGGATAATAATACCTAGTTTTAACTTTATTTTATTTTGTAGGCATTAAAAATACATGAAGAATGATATAAGTCTTATCTCTCAAACCTTTATGGTTTAAGAGATATTCACAAGCAAAGTTCCCCCTCCCGCCCCTTTTACCTAGTGTAAGTCATCTCTTCTCAGATGTGGAATGCAGTCCATAGACCAGACAGATAACAGCAGGGGACAATCTTCTTCCTATGAAAACAATGAAAGTCCTTCCTCCCTTTACAAGTTCTTCAGGTTTTTCCCTTATCTTAATTGAAGATTGTCCCTCTCTGCAGTCTAACTGGGCACCTCCCTTCTGATCTGGCTGAGCAGGGGGGGGGGGGAATACTTTGCTTGTGAATATCTCTTAAACCATAAAGGTTTGAGAGATAAGACTTATATCATTCTTCATGTTTTTTTAATGCCTACAAAATAAAATAAAGTTAAAACGAAGTATTACTATCCCTTTAAAACCGTAGTCCTCTCTGTGCACCTTCCGGTGTACAGAGAAGACTACAGTCTGAATTCGGAATGCCCCGCGTCGTATCAGCCGTGGCGCGGGCAGTCTGTACTTTGCATGACTACAGTGCGCGCAGCCGTCTCTACTGCGCATGACGGATCCTGACAAACATACTTAGCGAATTATAATATACTAATTGAAGAGCCTGTTACACGGGCCGCAGTGCAACTTCCAGCCAGTTACGGGGCAGTCATGCATAGCAGAGTCTGCCCGCGCTGCAGCTGATACAGAGCTGGACGCTCCGAAGGAGCGCGGCGCGGCACGGCAGTCTCTACTGCGCATGACTGCAGCACGCGCAGCAGTTATGACTGCGTTGTTACACGTTTTAGCGATTTATTATACAGGATATATATATATATATATATATATATATTTATCTGTTTTCACAATTCTTGATAGTAAACTCCCTGGATACAGATCCAATGTGCTCAGTGTCATAGACAAAAACATCTAAAAAATAAGGGAGATGAAAGAAGCAATAAAAAGTATAGACAACTCCACTTTACTGAACTGAAAACTATTGGTTCCAGGGGTCAGTGGCTCACCTTGGATACTGAGCCCCATCACATCTGCACCACCCCTATAGTTATGCCCCACTGGGACATTTCTCATTCATCCATGATTACAGCTCATACTGTTAGCAGTAGTGTCAAGTGGTGTCCAAATGGGCACATTATTTATATAATACAGTCTGTTATTATTATTAATATTCTTTATTTATATAGCGCCAACTAATTCCGCAGCGCTGTCTATAAGCTCTCACCAGCAGGGGGCCCTGTGTTCCCTTTATTCTCTGTGTTCCATGTGTCTCTGTCTGTCTGTTCCCTATTGTGAACTTGAGTCACTGACTATATCTCTCCATAGTAAGTGATAGGTGCAGCACCACAGGGTGACCACAACAGAGAATTGCAAGTTAACCCTTTGAGTGCCAAGGGGGTGAACAACTTTTAGCAGCAGTACCAAGTGGTGTCCAAACAGGACATTCTTTTCTTAATGTGATGCAGTCTATAGGAGAACTTGAGTCACCGACTGTATCTGGTGACCACATATCCCTTTAAATCAGGGACACTTCTAAAATACACACATTGCAGGGTTGCTTGGATCCCTGTGCTGTCCCGCAATGTGTGTATTTTATAAGTGTCCCTGATTTAAAGAGATATGTGGTCACTTTCTCTCCCCGTATTAAGTGATAAGAATAGTACCATGTGGTGACAGTACAGAATTACAGCTTAACCCTTGAGTGCCAGAGGGGTGAGCAATGCATGGCGAAGCAATGAGTTGCACATCCTGCTGTCACACAAAGTGTTAATAAAAAAAAAAATTAACCCTTTGAGTGCCAGAGGGGTACGCAACGAATGTGATGCGTACTCCTCTGACACTCAAAGGGTTAAAGAAAAAAAACACAGGCAAGTTTAAACATGACACTCAGAGGGTTAAGGAAGACATGACCACTGGACTCTGCTTACCTATCTGGCTCTTAATGGGTTAAGCAGACTCATGCAGTCTGTCTGCTTCAGTCTGAAAAATACGCCAGCAACGTTCGTGTCCACTTCCATCAGAGAAGGCTAGCCTGGGGGGAGGGGCCAATTGTCCCCTGGGCCAATCATATGTCTGGGCCTGTGGGACACTGCCTCACTCAGTCTCTGCTTTCTGCTGTAAATGGAGCAACACTAGTGATACCACAGAGCTTACAACCGAACTGACGAGAGTTGGTACCATGTTAGCCATAGAAATACAGGAGGTGAATATAGTCAAGATGAAATCTTTATTGGCTAACTAAGCAGATTTAGGATGCAAGCTTTCAAAACCTTAGGTCTCTTCCTCAGCCATGTTATACAGATAAATATGAAAATATCTCTTATATACAAGTACACATTGCATTGTTTAGAATGGAAATCAGAGAAGGAACTTAGTATATGGGAGGTTAAATTAATGATCCAATTTAGAGCTTTGAATTATGGTTTGAATAGAGACAGAGAAGTTCTGTCACATTATCACATTGTGGATTAACCTTTACAACAGTCCCCCTCTGACTGTAAATACCTCGGACCCCTCAGAGGAAGACTGCAATGTACAGCACTCTCCTCAACCATTGACTGATCAAAGAACCTGAGTCTGGACTGAGCATCCTTATCTGATTTCCATTCAAAACAATGCAATGTGTACTTGTATATAAGAGAGATGTTTTCATATTTATCTGTGTAACATGCCTGAGGAAGAGACCTAAGAGGTCTTGAAAGCTTGCATTTTAAATCTGTTTAGTTATCCAATAAAGGTATCAACTTGATTATATTCACCTCCGACTACTGAACTGGAGGTACACAAGTGATAAAACAGAGCCACAATCCAAATGGAGCTACACTAGTAGCATAAATAATTTCCCTTCTAAGCTCTGTGATGTCACTAGTGTAGCTTTACTTAAACTCTAAGCTGTGTAGTAGCACTGCGGTAGCACTGTTATCAATTGTAAGCTACATGGTATCACTTGCATTACTTCAAAACATCAATTACAATTTTAACATTGTACACATTAGAGAAACAGTGTCTTAGAGGGGATATGATAACAGTATATAAATATGTTCAGGGCCCATGCAAAGGGCTCTCTAAAGACCTCTTCATTAACAGAACGGTACAAAGGACAAAGGGTCACCCACTAAGACTTGAGTAAAGGAGATTTTGTCTACAACAGTGGAAGGGATTCTTTACAGTAAGGACATTAAAGGTATGGAATTCACTGCCTGAAGAGCTTGTGCTATCGAATACATTAGACGCCTTCAAAAGGGGCCTGGATACTTTTTTAAAAGAGCAGAACATAGACTGCTATGTATGTTAATACGTATTTTGGGCTTGTTGATCCAAGGAGAAATCTGACAGCAGTAAACAAGAATAGGAGAAGGGCTGAACTTGATGGACGCAAGTCTTTTTTTCAACCTAGACTACTATGTAACTATGTAACATTAACAAAAGGGGGTGGGCTGGGAGAGTGAGGTGGAATGATAGTAGGGTTGCCACCTTTTCTTAAAAAAAATACCGGCCAAGGCATTCTCTCCATAGACTTAACATTGGAAAGAAGCCAATTTTTTACTGGCCTGCCGGTAAAATACCTGCTGGGTGGCAACCCTAAATGATAGTAGAAATGGGCCAGTAGCATGTATTTACCCCCACCCCAGGCTGCAAGTTGTCAGCCCTCCAATGGATGAATCTGAATATATATATCACAGTGAACTGAAATGTTACAGTGGCGCTATTGCTTCACGATCCTATGGAGATTTATGGTCAACTTACCAGAGCTGTCTATAGGATGGTGAAGCAACAGCGCCACTCTGACATTTCAGGCCACAGTAAAACTGCACCTAAAAAATTCAAGTTTGAGCTGTAATAATATTTGAATGAAACACCTTTTAGCAGTGGGAGTACCCTTGTTTTACTCATGGAAATAAACCTGACAACATATGTTTTTATACTTTAGGTGCTGCTATCCCTTTAAGCCTAATATGCATTTATGTAAGCTATACTTTTGGTTACACTTTCACTGTAACACCGTTTATTGAACACAATTATTAATACCATCATTTCAACTCAGAGCTAAAACCCAGCCTTAGTGAACCTGCTCAGCAGATAATTAAACATCAGTGATTCAGAAGCACCAGATTTCAGAGTCCCATCTGGCCTGCAAGTGCTGTGATTTTGAAGTAAACAATTTACTGCAGTAACAGCAAAAACAATTTTGTGACTCAGACACAAAAGGCAACTTTCTGATACTTTCTGATGTACTGATGTGCCAATGGAACTACACCTGGGAACCATCTCATTCATAGGCCCCTGGGAGACACACAGGGATGCGGATGCGAGTGTCCAAATTATGCTATTGGTGTCATAATGTGGGAGGGGCTTAATCAGGGTGAGAAGGGAGTGTCCAAATTATGCTACTGGTGTTTTAATGTGGGAGGGGCTTAATCAGGATGAGATGGGAGCGTCCAAATGAAGCTATTTGTGTCATGTGGGAAGGACTTAATTGGGGTGAGATGGGAGTGTCCAAATGATGCTATTCATGTTATAGTGTGGAAGGGGCTTAATTGGCATGAGATGGGAATGTACAAATTATGCTATTCATGTCATAATGTGGGAGGGGCTTAATTGGAGTGAGATGGGAGTGTCCAGAGGATGATATTCATGTCATAATGTAGGAGGGGCTTAAATGGGGTGAGATGGGATTGTCCAAATTATAAAGTGCATGTCATATTGTGGGATGGGCTTAATTAGGGTGCAATGGGAGGTTCCAAATCATGCTATTCATGTGATAATGTGGGAGGGGTTTAACTGGTGTGAGACAGGAGTGTCCGTATAATGCTATTCATATAATGTGGGAGGGGTTTAATTGGCATGAGATGGGAGTGTCCAAATTATGCTATTAATATCACAATATGGGAGGGGTTTAAAGGGACCGTAATGTCCCAAAATTTGCGTTACAATGCATTGTCCACATCACATTAACTGAAAAGGTTAACCTTTTGCGTGCCATTGGATACCTTTATGCAGTAGCAAAGGGTTAAGCGTTAGCGAGTGGGAGGAAGCAATGCAGAGATAAGACAGGAGGTGCCTGCACGGCATGCTTTAATTAGCATCATCCAATGAAAAATATTTTTTCTAAATAAAAATAATGGGCAATACAGATTTAAAGGGATAGTAATGTCAAAAAAAAGAAATAACTATATGGTATATACAGTTAAAAGAGAGTTCTTGCACTTATTTGTATCTCTCAAACTGTTATGGTTTGAGAGATATAGGAAAATAAAGTTCTCTGCTCCCTCCCCTTTCTGCTTGACGAGCTGTAAAGCTGTCAGAAGCAGATTCTGGTCGCTTGACCAGATGTGGCTCTTCAGCAGCGCTGATATAATGATATCTAAAGATAAATACTTCATTTAGAACGGACTACACAGTGTGCCTGGTTTGAAAGCACACTTTGTAGACTGTTCCAATTAAGTTTTTATTTCTAAATAGCGTGATTTCAGCTCTGCTGAAGAGCCTCTGTCTGGTCAAATGACTGCAATCTGCAGCTGTCAGCTAGATGGCAGACTTGCGTGAAACAGCCAGGAAAAGGTAACTTTAGCAAGTTATATCTCTCAAACCATAAAGATTTGAGAGATAACACTTCCATCGATGTTAACCTTTTTTTAATGTCTACAATATTAAATCAACGTAAAATTAATCATTACTATCCCTTTAAACCTTTGCTTTGCAATGCATTGCGTACACCTCTTGCATTCAAAGTGTTAAAAGGTCTTTTAAAATACCAAAGTTGTTTTTTAGGTGAACGGGTCCTTTTAAACCCTTAAATCGCTACTCTACACCTGTTTCTGTGTATTGAAACACTGACACCGCATCTGCAGATTTAATTCCACTCTCTCCCCTCGGAGATGGCGGCTGTCCCTGCAGGACTGGGTTAAGATTCATTACAGGAATATTGTTATAAGAAATGAATGAATATGAAATCTGAATCCCCCAGTTCCCTAAGGATGAATTCATCGCTGCAGGTAAGATTTCAGGCACTTACTTGCTTTCATTAGTATTCGTAGGCACTTCTCACGCTCGCTGATGGGCCCAGAGCGTGTAACGTTTGGCTAAGCATCTCCGTTTCACCCTTCATCAATACTGCAATTTAGTACAAAACCTGTACCATAAAGACGTATGTTTTTATACCTTATTCCTATTAATCCCATTATCTTTGCTTTTATGATCTCTCAGAGTTCCTCCGACTCCCCACGGGGGCTGAACGGAAACAAGATTTTGCATTTCAATGTACGAGAGGGCAAACATTTTTCTTGCAAATTACATAAAAATCTGCATACAACGAATGCAGTCATGGACTCCTATATCAGGGTACAGTCTGTCTCTTTCTTACAGCTTATGTCATGTCCAATGTCTTTACATGTCTGTCTATCTATCTATCTATCTATCTATCTATCTATCTATCTATCTGTCTGTCTATCACATATCTATCTATCTGTCTGTCTATCACATATCTATCTATCTATCTATCTATCTATCTATCTATCTATCTATCTATCTACCTATCACATATCAATCTACTTATCTATCTATATATTTATCTCTCCCTTCCCTCTCTCTTTCTCTCTCTCCCTTTCTCTTTCTCCCTCTCCCCCTCTCTCTCTCCCTTTCTCTTTCTCCCTCTCCCCCTCTCTCTTTCTCCCTCTCTCTCTCTCCCTCCCTCTATCTCTCTCTCTCTTCACCTCTCTCTTTCTCCCTCTCACTCTCTCTCCCTCCCCCTCTCTCTCTCCCTCTTTCTCTCTCTCCCTCTCCCTCCCTACCTCTCCCTCTCCCTCTCTACACCCATGCCAGTGAAATACACCATGGAACACTAGAGTGCATGGTCAGTGTAGTGCATTAAGGACAAAGAGTAAAATTCACCATCTCCTCTGTGCCTTGCTTAACCTTTTGAGTGCCAGAGAGGTGAGCAATGCACTGCTCACCTCTCTAACACTCAAAGGGTTAATATAAGCCATTAAACAACTGGAAACAAATGCCCTGAGAAGCCCATACACTGCCCCACTGTCCTCCCCAGGTGGGGGTCCCACGTGCATGAACATTTTTGGGGTGCTCCTTCCCAAAATAAATGAATAAACAAATAAATACAGTTGGAGTAATTCTGGGACAGGCCAACTGTACTTCTCCAAAACATTGTAATACAATCAGACCTCTCTAGCATTCAAGGTGTTAAAAGATCCATCTGCATAAATGGAAATTTGTATTTCTTCACGTTGATGCTGTTGGCTCGCCCCAGAATTACTCCACTCTATTTGAGGACATGGATCTTAGTTGTAACCATCTGAATGCCAGAGGGGTATGTAATGCATTGTTTAACAATGCCTGGCATACCCCTCTGGCACTAAAAAGGGTTAACCAGAGGGGTGTTCTATGCATTGCTCCACAGGTTTAATGCAGTGGTACTGAATTTTATATCAGTAATGTGTTACCACAGTGTGTAGGTTTCATAGACTATTACACATTTGATACCAAAGAGTTTATAACTGATATGGAGAGACACATGATATCACATAGATTACAGCTGCTATGGAGAGACAAGTGATACCACAAAGCTTACAATTGATATTGAGAGACACATGATACCACAGAGCTTACAACTGATATGGTGAGACACATGATAACACAGAGCTTACAACTGATATGGAGAATCAAGTGATACCACAGAGTTTACAATTGATATGGAGATTCACAAATAATACTACAGAGCTTACAACTGATATGGAGAGACATGTGATATCACAGAGCTTACAATTGATATTGAGAGACACATGATACCACAGAGCTTACAACTGATATGGTGAGACACATGATAACACAAAGCTTACATCTGATATGGTGAGACACATGATAACACAGAGCTTACAACTGATATGGAGAATCAAGTGATACCACAGAGTTTACAATTGATATGGAGATTCACAAATAATACTACAGAGCTTACAACTGATATGGAGAGACATGTGATATCACAGAGCTTACAACTGATATTGAGAGACACATGATACCACAGAGCTTACAACTGATATGGTGAGACACATGATAACACAGAGCTTACAACTGATATGGTGAGACACATGATAACACAGAGCTTACAACTGATATGGAGAATCAAGTGATACCACAGAGTTTACAATTGATATGGATATTCACAAATAATACTACAGAGCTTACAACTGATATGGAGAGACATGTGATATCACAGAGCTTACAAATGATATGGAGAGACATAAGTGATACCATAGAGCTTACAATTGATATAGAGAGACATAAATGATACCATAGAAGTTACAGTTTATAGGGACAGACATTAGCGGTACCAGAGACCTTACACTTGATAGTGAAGGACACAATGATACCACACAGCTTACAATTGATAGGGAGGCACACATTTGATACCAGAGAGATTACAATTCACAGATTATACAATTCATAGTGTTTTACACTAGTGATAACACAGAGATTACAGTTGATAGGGAGGGACACAAGCAATTCCACCAAGTTTTCAGTTGATGAGGAGGGACACAAGTTATACCACAGTGCTTACAACTGAGATGATGAGACACAAATTATACCATGTAGCTTACCAATGATAGGGAAGGACACAAGTGACAGCAATGAGCTTACAATTGATATGGAATGAAATAAGTGATGTCACAGAGCTTGCAATTCATGGATACGACACAATTGATATTAGAAAGATTACAATTTATTGGCTAATACACAAGTGATAACACCAAGTTTACTTTTCCACAGATACCACAGAGCTTAACCCCTTAGGGACCCTTGACGTACCAGGACCGTCAAGGGTAAACTTGCTTGAAAGACCCTTGACGGTCCTGGTACGTCACGTACTTTTTACTTACAGCGCTCTACCGGGAGCGCTGTAAGTAAAAATGGGGCATGAAATAGACCGCTCCAAGATTGGAGCGATCTGTTTCAAGCCCCATAGTGACGCGCCGATACACGTGACAGGTCACGTGTACCGGCTCGTCAACGTGCCCCTATGCGGACGTTATGGGACGGAAATGTCCCATAATGTCCGGTCCTTAAGGGGTTAAAACACATAGTGGGCTACACAAGTGATAACCACAGAGCTTACAACTCATTGGGTGTTACATAAGCATACCTGGGAACTTTTGAAACAGGGCTACCCGGAGGGTAACCCTGTCAGTGCCCAGGGGGAGGAAAATTATGCAAATTGCATCATAAAAGGGGCAGGGCTTAGTCGCGGGGGGGGGGCAGGACAAAAAAAAACACACAAAAACCTCCTGCAAAATGGATGTAAGAAGGCGGGGAGTGGGAGGAACCGGGCGGGATGGAGCACAAGTGGGCAGAGTTTCTACTTAAACTCTGCCCAACCGGAGATTCACACATTGTCCCGGAGACCCGGGGCAAAACCGGAGAGTTCCCAGGTATGTACATAAGTGATAACCACAGACCTTACAACTCAAAGGATGCTACACAAGTGATCGCCATACCGTAGGCCACATGACAAGAAAGCTGTAAATATGAGGGACGCGTTATTTTTTTTTTCTTGATAACAATGGTGAACTAGAGCTTATCAGGTACATGAAAATATGGATTTTTTATTGATCAAGTTAATGACAGTACTGATAAATAACAGACATCTCTTCTTGAACAGTACGATACTGGCAGGCATGGGATTAAGTCTTACTTGCCTACTAATTCATGTGTACAAGTTAACTAGTAAAATATATCATTTTTAAAATCTCTGGAGTCAGGCAGGCAACACGTGGTTCTCGGGCCACACATTTGACGCCTATGCCATAGAGCATACAATTCATTAGGTACTACACAAATGATACCACCGTGCTTAAAACCCATAGAGGGCTACACAAGTGATAAGTTATAACCACAGAACGTTCAATTCATTGGGTACTGAAAAAGTGATACCACAGAGCTTGCAATTCATTTGGTGCTTCACAAGTGCTTTCACAGAGCTTACAATTAAAATCTGTTAGTTAAAAAAATAACACATTTGTCATGGGATTCATTGTTTTTTGGATTATAAGGTATATGACAAACACAGTAAAACTTTCAACTCCTTCTCCTCTATCAGGCTCATGTAGCACTAGGATGGGATTCTCTTCACAGACTCTACAGAGATCAGACCTCAAGATTCCATGCAGACTCGTAGACCACATGGGAAGAAGATTGCTTGGGTAACACTTACTGGGGCATCTAGGTTGTTGTTTTATGAATGGATATCTTGTCCAGCACCCCCCATCCCACCATATGGGGAATTCAACAGGGAGAAAAGGGAGGGAGTTTAGAATGCTAAAAATGTGAGTGCTAGAAAGGTCAGCAGCACATTTCAGGGCAGCGCGTTTCGTATCCAGACAGCACAAAATGCGATCACAAAAAAAAATCTAAACAAAACAAACTAAAAAAACAAGTTAGTTAAACCTCAACATCAATCAAGGTCAGTCCTACTGACCTATCTTATTGGTCTAAACAAGGATCAGTGAGTTACAGAAGCAGATGTACCATGAAGACCTAAAGTAATTCTGGGACAAACCATCTGCACCATAGGGGATAAATGAAATGTCAAATAACTTAAATTCAGCTTTTAACACCTTGAAGGCTAGAGAGGTCTCCAAGGTACCAAGAAGCCATATTTACAATAGTTGGGAATATTGGAACATTTTATTGTCCCCTACTGTACAGATGGTTTGTCCCAGAAAGACTAAAGTTCATTATAGGGCATCAGCCTCTCTATTACTTACAAGACAGAACTGCTGGTCTCTCCTCTCACCCTTCCCCATTCTTCTTCTCTTCTTCTTTCCATCTTTCTCATTCTTTTTCTTCCCCTTGCCCTCATGCTATCACCTTCTCTCTCTCCCCCTCTCTGCTGATATCTCTCTCTACACTTTTTCACTCCCTTTAGCTACCTCCCTCTTCTTTCTCTATCTCTATTTTCTCCCCACTCTCTATCTCCCGCTTTCTCTCCCAATCTTCCTCTCCCCTTTCCCATTCTCCCTAGCGCCATCTCTCCTCTCGCTCTTCTTCTACTCTCTCTTACCTTCTTTCTCTCTATATCTCTCTCTCCCCTTCCCTCCCTCTTTCTGCTTCTATCTGCCTCCCCCTCCATCTCTTTCTCTCCTTTTCACCTACTTTCTCCCTCTGTCCTCTTTCATCTCCCACTCCTTCCCTCCTTCTCTATCTGTGATTTGTTCAGATCGATTTGGATGGACCCAGGCTTTTCTTTTCTTTGCCAGATCGATCCACAAAATAAATTCTACGCGTTTCGCTCATCTCTACTTGGAACAGACCTTGCTCAGCTCTTTACTTGTTTGGGGTGTGTCAGCCATGATCTCAAACATATACAAAGTTACCATCACCACAGTGTGAGGAAATGACCAAAAAAGGGTCAATATTATCAACCAAAAAATATGTTTACATTAAAAAAAACTCTTATTTATCTGACTTCTGAAAGGAAATGATGAGATGAAGGCAATTATTGTTTCACGGAATCTGTGTCAGCTTCAAGGACAAAATGGATACCCCCAGAACTGCAGCTGTTACAGCAAATCACAAATGAAAAACAGACAAACTACACCTGTATTCACAGATTACATAATACTGACAGATAAATAAACTTTCATGATCTAAGTGTATGTTATACATTTTCAAGCAAAATACTGTGAAACGCTCATTCAGAACAAACAACAGATGAATTACCTTGTTCTGTGCTTTGTCACTGCTCAGCAGCATAATGTTTTAGTTCTCTAGAGCAGTGTTTCTAAACCAGGGGAGCATGGCATCCATTTACGGTGCCCCTTTATGTCGATGAAGACTTTGACAAAAATGTGAATGTTGAGTTACAACTGTATATTTATGGAAATTGTTACACACAATATGTTATATTAGTTATTGTGATTGCAGGAGCTAAGAATATCTACAGGACCATGTGTCTGTTCATTAAACCACTGACAAATGACATTAAATGTTAGGGGTGCCCAAAAATTCCAGACTGCATGTTCAGTGGTGCATTAAAGAAGAAAACATTGGAACCAATGCTCTAGAGCTGTAACAGAGAATATGTGTCAATGTGCTTCTCAGATTAGCACCATCCAAGTGTCTTGTCCTGACCAGAAACACCAGACAAGTCTCATTTTCATGAGAATACCAGATACCCCTCAGATTTCTTAACTCTAATAAGGACCCAATGGGGGAGATTCACTAAGCAGTGATAAAGAGGTGATAAAGTGGAGATTTCTTAACTCTAATAAGGCGATTAAAATGGCGATATGAGAAGCTCACACTGCATGAAAGCATGAGATTCTCATGTCGCTTTAAACTTAAAGACCATTATAAGATGCAAAAATTGTGATAAGATGTAATTTTTCACCAATGTTAGAAGTAGACAATGGGGGAGATTCACTAAGCAGTGATAAAGAGGTGATAAAGTGGAGATTTCTTCTCCAGTGATATCACTTCTCCAGTTCCTATGTTATTCTATGGAACATATTCATTAAGATCTCCAAAGTTGAAGAAATCTTAGTGCATAGACTCCATAGAATAACATAGGAATTGGAGAAGTGATAAACTGGAGAAGTCATCTCTGCTTTATCACCTCTTTATCACCGCTTAGTGAATCTCTCCCCTTGTGTTAGCAACACATTGAAAAGTATGGTATTGGAAATGCCCTGGTCTTTAAAGGGATAGTAATGTTTCATAATAAAAACAGCTCTAATTAATCATCATAGTATTTGGACTTTGGAGAGTGTTATCTCATTTCTGTCAGACTTGTAGTTCAAGAGTAATTCAATGACAAAGTATCCCCCTCCTGCCCCTTTTACTGATGTAACACTGCTCAGCCAGGTCAGAAGGGAGGTGCCCAGGTAGACTGCAGAGAGGGACAATCTTCAATTAAGATAAGGGAAAACCCTGAAAAACTTGTCAAGGGGGGCAGGGCTTTCATTGTTCTCATAGTAAGAATATTGTCCCCTTCTGTTATCTGTCTGGTCTATGGACTGCATTCCACATCTGAGAAGAGATGGCTTACACTAGGTAAAAGGGGCGGGAGGGGGAAACTTTGCTTGTGAATATCTCTCAAACCATAAAGGTTTGAGAGATAAGACGTATATCGCTCTTCATGTTTTTTTAATGCCTACAAAATAAAATAAAGATAAAATGAAGTATTACTGTCCCTTTAAGATGTTAAACATCATCAGTAAGGTACAGCTGGTTTAATGACAAAACCTACTCTCTTAACCAAATATTACATGTAGAATCTCACAGATTAAGACTTTTTGTCATGAACATTTTTATTTTTTAACCCATTGCATGAGATAATTAGATTTGGATGTCATAATGTAAATGATAAGATGATAAAGGCTGATGTGTCGTGGTTCCATTTGATGTTGATTGCCTGTATATGTTTCAGATGAAATCTTGTACACTACATCAAACATTTTGACAATAAATCTACAAACTAATAAATAATGCATGCAAACTGGGAAACATGAGACTTACAAGAAGAAAAAATAATAATAATAAAAATATATATATATCCTTTAATGCTTACAATAAATGTTGAAAAATAGTCTCTTATTCTCTGGGGTCACATTAATCTTCAGTGATTTGTAAAGGTAACCGGGAATCAAAGTCAAATCCACTGTGAGAGCTATCGTACGTTACCATGTAAGCAAGGATTACTGCTATGTATTGAGTGGACATTTTTACAGAGTCAATTCCAGTTATGTCGTACTTAAGGGATGCCAGACAATACGTATTTATAGTGGAAAGAAGACGCTGTTATAGACTGACAAACAGCACAGATATATATGTGTATTTCTTTCAGAGCCATTGAGTGGGCTATGGATGGAATCAGTCTGAGTCATTGCTTGCAATGTCCAAAAAGCAATTTTAACATACTTCATGGCAATATTGATATTGTAATCTTCAGTTGGATGAGTACACAATTGAAAATAAAGAGTCTGGCCTAACATTGTAAAGAAGGGGGTCACAGGTAGAAATGCAAAAGTGAAGAATTAACCCTTTGAGTGCCAGAGGGGAACGCATTGCATTGCAATGCGTTGTGTACCCCTCTGGCAATCAAAGGGTTAACCTTTTCTACTTTGTTCCAACAAATATCTAGGGAAATTTCAATATACTAAATAAAGTAGAGACATTCTGGGATGCGTCAAAACCACCACAGGAAATGTATAAAAACCACCTTTCATTTAAAGGGATAGTAACCCCCCCAAAAAACTTTAAGCCAAATGATAGTTATAATAAAAACATACTTAACGCCCTCATTCCCATCTCTCAAACCATTATGGTTTGAGAGATGTAATAAAATAAAGACCTCCGCTCCCTCCCTCTTATCATGCGTCCGCTGTATAGCGGACGTCATGAGATCCTGCTTCCGGAACCAGCCGGCGGCTCTTCAGGAGCGCGGTCATCGGGATATCTAACTATAATTACTTCATTGGAATGGACTACAACATGTGCTTGCAAGCCAGGCACACGTTGTAGACCATACTGATAAAGTAATTATAGTTAGATATCCTGATGTCAGCACTCCTGAAGAGCCGCCAATAGTCGGGCGACCGGATTCTGCCTCTGACAGCTTTACAGCTCGTCAGGCAGAAAGAGGAGGGAACAGAGGACTTTATTTTCTTATATCTCTCAAACCATAACGGTTTGAGAGATGGGAATGAGGGCGTTAAGTATGTTTTCTTTATTTCTATCATTTGGCTTACAGTTTTTTGGGGGTTTACTATCCCTTTAAATAGAGATTGTAACCCTTTGAATGCTAGAGAAGTCTCTAGACCTCCCTAGCAATCAATGGGTTAAAGTGGACCTGTTACCTAGGATTCAAGTTTGTATAGTTGAAAAACAAACATGTGAGATTTATAAAAATGTTCAAGTACACGTGGCATAAAACTGAAGGTTGGCATAAAAAAGAAGCTTACGCCAATTTTGGAAGCCTTAACCCTTGCTTTGCAATGCGTTGCATACCCCTCCGTCACTCAAAGCGTTAATAACGCAACATAGTTGTGTTTCTGGAAAAGTGACGGCAGAGCCGGTGAAAATTCTTTTGCAGAAAAACATATAAAGAAATGTCTCTGTGACAATTTAGTGACGGAATTTTCGCTACAATGTTAATGCCAGGTTTAATCTGTTTATAAGCATTCCTGGGGGAGATTTACTAAGCAGTGTTAAAGGGATAGTAATGTTTCATAATAAAAACAGCTCTAATTAATCATCATAGTATTTGGACTTTGGAGAGTGTTATTTCAATTCTGTCAGAGTTGTAGTTCAAGAGTAATTCAATGGCAAAGTATCTCCCTTCCACCCCTTTTACTGATGTAACACTGCTCAGCCAGATCAGAAGGGAGGTGCCCAGGTAGAATGCAGAGAGGGACAATCTTCAATTAAGATAAGGGAAAGACCTGAAAAACTTGTGAAGGGGGACAGGGCTTTCATTGTTCTCATAGGAAGAAGATTGTCCCCTGCTGTTATCTGTCTGGTCTATGGACTGGATTCCACATCTGAGAAGAGATGGCTTACACTAGGTAAAAGGAGCGGGAGGGGAAACTTTGCTTGTGACTATCTCTCACACCATAAAGGTTTGAGAGATAAGACTTATATCATTCTTCATGTTTTTTTTAATGCCTAGACAATAAAATAAAGATAAAACCAAGTATTACTATCCCTTTAAAGAGGTGAGAAAGTGAAGATGACGTCTCCAGTTTATCACTACTCCAGTTCCTATGTTATTCTATGGAGCCAATGCACTAAGATATCTTCAACTTTGGCGATCTTAGTGCATGGTCTCTATAGAATAACATAGGAACTGGAGAAGTGATATCACTGGAGAAGTCATCTGCACTTTATCACCAATTAGAGAATCTACCCCCAAATGTTAACATCAGATTACTAAAGCCATATCTGAAAACGATACCCTTACTCATTTATAAATAAGAACTGACCTTGTAGCCATGACTTAATGACAGTCCTTGAAAAAAATAATACAGTTTTTATGTCTTTATTTTTATAAATCTCTCTCATCATTCCAAACTGCCTGTGTATCGTGTTATCCAGAAGATCAGCAGATACATAGGGGACTATGCACTAAGATGTGATAAAGTGAAGATAACTTCTCCAGTGATATCACTTCTCCAGTTCCTATGTTATTCTATAGCGTCTATGCACTAAGATCTCTAATGTTTGAGAAATCTTAGTGCATAGGCTCCATAGTATTACATAGGAATTGGAGAAGTGATATCACTGGAGAAGTTATCTCCACTTTTTCACCTCTTTACCATGACTTAGGGCCATATGTTCAAAGCAGCAGCGAAATTACTTTTGTCGTTTGTAACGACTTTTCAAAGTAAAGTGTAATTGGGATCATTAATATTTTCAGAGTGTGTCGGTTGTGATCGGAAATATGTAGTTTGTCCTGACTGAAACTGTCATATGGAACGAAAAAAAATGTATTACCTAATGACTAGTGATGAGCGAGCGTGCTCGGCCGATGCTCGGATCGGCTCGAGCATCGCTCTGCTCGGCACATGGCGGTACTCGTCGAGTACCGCCATGTGCTCTCCCGCCATGTTCGGGTGGCGGGGATCTGTGCCGGAAGAGGCACAGATCCGAAGACGCTCCGCTGGACCACCAGGGACTGGAGGTACGGGGGCATTGCGGAGATGAAGGGGGCATTGCGGAGATGAAGGGGGACATTGTGGAAGAGGGGCATAGACTCTATGCCCCTCTTCCACAATGTCCCCCTTCATCTCCGCTATGCCCGTCTTCCACAATGTGCCCCTTCATCTCCGCTATGCCCGTCTTCCACAATGTGCCCCTTCATCTCCGCTATGCCCCTCTTCCACAATGTGCCCCTTCATCTCCGCTATGCCCCTCTTCCACAATGTCCCCCTTCATCTCCTCTATGGCATAGAGGAGATGAAGGGGGACATTGTGGAAGAGGGGCATAGCGGAGATGAAGGGGCACATTGTGGAAGAGGGGCATAGCGGAGATGAAGGGGCACATTGTGGAAGAGGGGCATAGCGGAGCTGAAGGGGGACATTGCGGAGCTGAAGGGGGCATTCTGAGATGAAGGGGGCATAGCGGAGATGAAGGGGGCATTGACCAGGCACCCTCCCCTCATCAGAGCAGGGGGTGTCTGGTGTTGCCCCATTCATTTCAATGGGGCTCGGGTGCTCGGCCGAGCACTCGAGCCTCAGGGGGTGCTCGGTCCGAGCACCCGAGCATCGGGGTGCTCGCTCAACACTACTAATGACAAAAATGTCTTAAAAAATGTCTTAACAACAAAAATGTCTTTAAAAATGTCTTAACTAATGACAAAAATTCTCACATTCAGAACACATTTCCTCCACTTTTTTCTTAATGTACAAATTTTGTGTTTTAGAAGACATATTTTTGTCGTTAGTTACGACAAATTTTCTTTTCCTCTATACAACACTGGAAATTAGTTTAGCCCCGACCTTGCCCCGCCCCTTTGCCTGTCAATTCTGGAGTTGTGTCGTACACAACGGACATTACTAGTTTTTTGTCGTATACTCTATAGAAAATATGTTGTTCATGCATTCAATGACTTATTTTTGTCTTTCATACGACAATTTTTTTTTTGTTATCCCTTTGAACATACGGCCCTTAATGCATCTCTCTCATGGTTTTTGAGCTATTAATACTTTTATATTTGGAATGTGAAAGTCTCTTTTAGTATGGCACCACGTGCTAAAGAAGGTTTGTGCTTATTAGCATACAGTGCCGCAATGAAACAGATTCATTTTGGGGAATAAAAGTATCAGTACCTCGAATGTATGTATCTGTTGTTATTTTATTGGCTAACATAATGCATAGGCATCTTGGAAGGCCTCTTTAAAAGCTCTGTTTAACCCTTTCGGTGTCAATGGATTGTGCAATGCATTGTTTTGCAATACGTTGAGCACCCTTCTGGCACCGAAAAAGTTAAACTAAGTGAAATGTGAGGAATTTTCATTTATTCCTTGAACCATAGTTGCTCTGCCTTTGCCTTCACGTATATGGAAAATGTACTTTGATTTTTTTTCACGTTGCAGAACAGAAGGTGAAGGTCACTGATAACTAAAAGCTACAAGGAAATGTAATACAGTCATATCCACAAGCCAGGCTAACTGGCATTTCACTGGCCTATATGAGGTTCCAGTAGAATGTCTGTCTCCTTCACAGTGTTAAAGTGATAGTAATGTTTCCTAATAAAGGCAGCGCTAATTAATCATCATAGTATTTGGACTTTGGAGAGTGTTATTTCAATTCTGTCAGAGTTGTAGTTCAAGAGTAATTGAATGATAAAGTATCCTCCTCCCGCCCCTTTTACTGATGTAACACTGTTCAGCCAGATCAGAAGGGAGGTGCCCAGGTAGATTGCAGAGAGGGACAATCTTCAATTAAGATATGGGAAAAACCTGAAAAACTTGTCAAGGGGGGCAGGGCTTTCATTGTTCTCATAGGAAGAAGATTGTCCCCTTCTGTTATTTGTCTGGTCTATGGACTGCATTCCACATCTGAGAAGAGATGGCTTACACTAGGTAAAAGGGGCGGGAGGGGAAACTTTGCTTGTGAATATCTCTCAAACCATAAAGGTTTGAGAGATAAGACTTATATCGTTCTTCATGTTTTTTTTTTATGCCTACAAAATAAAATAAAGATAAAACGAAGTATTACTATCCCTTTAAGATGTTATATCATTTATACAATTACATAATTGTAATTTTTATCCATTTCAAAAGAGATTTCTTGATGATAAAAAGGATAATGCATATTAGTATTGTAAATACAGATATGAACAGACACATTGTTATACAATAGGTGTTATCGAAAGGTAGGACAATACTGAGGGGACACCGAGATCCCGGTGGGGTAGCATGGTGGAGAACAGAAAGCTACTGTCAAATGATTCATTAACCATCTTCAAGGGAAATAAGAGTCTTCCGTGTCTATATAAAGTTCAGTAAACCCCAGCAGAAAAGGGGAGGAGAGTATAAGAAATGTGCGTAGGGAGCGCTGGAGGTGGAGGAAGGAGCGAGGAAAGAGGAAAGGAAAAAAAAAGTTATAATTGTGTGCATGAATACAGGAAAAGGGTCTGTTCGTTACCGTGGATTCTAGGAGGCATCAGAGGACCCAAATTTCTTTTTTTTTTAAGATCTAACCAGATCACCATTGGGTCTTAATACACATACCTGGGAACTCTCCGGATTTGCCCCAGAGACTCCGGTTTTGACAGAGCTTCACCGGGTCTCCGGGGCAGAAGCTGATTCCTCCGGATATGGGGAGTTTCTATTGAAACTCCGCCCACATATGCAGTTTCTCCCGGTGTTCCTCCTTCCCCAGCCTTCTGAGTGACACCTTTAAGCCCTGCCCCCTCAACTCAAGTCAATCCCCGCCCGTTTTTGATGTGATTTTTGTCATTATTTTCACCCCTGGTGCACCAGAGGACTCCCCTCCTGGTAGATCTCAATTGGAAATTCCCAGGTATGTTAATACACTAGCATTCAAAAGTTTGGGGTTACTTAGAAATGTCCTTGTTTTCCATCACATGAGTTGCAAAATGAATAGAAAATACAGTCAAGACGTTGACAAGGTTATAAATAATGATTTTTAATTTAAATAATAATTGTGTCCCTCAAACTTTGCTTTTGTCGAAGCATCCTCCATTTGCAGCAATTACAGCCTTGCAGATCGTTGGCATTCTAGTTGTCAGTTTGTTGTAATGTGAAGAGAGTTCATCCCATGCTTCCTTAAAGGGATAGTAATACTTCGTTTTAACTTTATTTTATTTTGTAGGCATTAAAAAACATGAAGAATTATATAAGTCTTATCTCTCAAACCATTATGGTTTATGAGATATTCACAAGCAAAGTTTCCCCTCCCGCCCCTTTTTCCTAGTGTAAGTCATCTCTTCTCAGATGTGAATCTGGTTGTATGACCGGACAGATAACAGAAGGGGACAATTTTCTTTGTATGAAAACAATGAAAGCCCTTCCCCCCTTGACAAGTTTTTCAGCTTTTTCCCTTATCTTAATTGAAGATTGTCCCTCTCTGCAGTCTACCTAGGCACCTCCCTTCTGATCTGGTTGAACAGGGGAGGGGATACTTTGTTTGTGAATATCTCTTAAACCATAAAGGTTTGAGAGATAAGACTTATATCATTCTTCATGTTTTTTTAATGCCTACAAAATAAAATAAAGTTAAAACGAAGTATTACTACCCCTTTAAGAACCTCCCACTATGTGGATTGGCTTGATTGGCAATCCTTACATACCATACGGTCAAGCTGCTCCCATAACAGAAACAAGGACATTTGTAAGTGACCCCAAACGTTTGAACGGTAGCGTGTATATACAGACTAGATAATAACATAGTTGCACAAGTGAATCCATAGGTGAATTAGAGCAATTCAGTAGTGCCTGGGCAGGAAATGGAGTGTAGAAGGGAGTGTTATAGTATGCATAGGCTGGTTAGTAGATGGGATTAGGGGGAGTAGGGTTAATACCTCAGGGAAAGAGGAAAGTGGGCTTTTCAGCAAGAAGTTAACATCCTTCCCCCTGTTCTCATTAACAGTTTTCACAGTCCTGGGAAATTTGGCATTGCCTTTGGGTTAACGTTTTGGTTAAATTAAAGTTTGTCCGCATGTCGTTTATTCCTGTGTCAGGCAGCCGTAACCCCTTAAGGATTGGCACGTGCACGCACGGCCGGCACTTGAGGACCACAGGGCTTTTTCCTTTTAAAAATTACAGTTCAGGGCTTCCGGAGCAGCCTGCAGCCGCGCCGGAGCCCTGAATTCCATGACGTACCAGGACCGTCACTGGTCCTAAAGTGCCGGACCGCCGTGACGGTCCTGGTACATCAGTGGTTCTTAAGGGGTTAAGAAGTATCCCACCACACTTCATGTTGTGGCGGTAATCAAGGTACTGAGAGTGCCTTACGAGTCCTCAGATTACATGAATCAGCTGATTAATTCACCTCTGACATAGGGCAAACCATTTGCACCATAGGGGACAAATACAAAAAAGTCCCTGATTTCCACTGCTTTAAACCTTTGAACGCCAGAGGGGTACGCAACACATTGCGAAGCAATGCGTTGCACACCCCTGTGGCACTCAAAGGGTTAAATAGGCATTTGAACCCCCTTGAATGCTTTACTTTTCCAGTGTTGGAGAGAGACCTCACTATCATTCTAGTTGTTAAAATCAACCTTTAAATCAATGGGATTTTTATTCTTCTCGTATAGTAGTGTGGATTTGTCATAGAGTTTCAGTCTGATTTGTTATCATACAGAGATTTAACCCTTTGAATGCCAGAGACACTATAAGGCTAGGCATCCTTAGTTCTGACCAATGGCCACAACCTCATTCCTCATATGGCCTGACCCCAGTCCCAGACATCTGTAGCATTCAAGGGGTTAAATAATATAATAACCTGTAAAGCGATATAAAACTGATGCAGGGATACTGACATTTATCTGGCCATGCCCACAATTCTGAATGTGGGTGTGGTCAGTACCACTGAATATCCTAAAACTTCACGCACTGCCACCCAGGAATTAAATCAAGTTGTAAATAAAATCAGCACTCTTTATTGGTAATGATAAAAATGTACCTTAAAAAATCTTCTGCCCATCAAAGTAACAAGTGGAGAGACTTAGATACATTCAGAGATTATGAGTAAGGGGCCTGTACGCGAAATGTGTGGATCTATATAGAATTGCATTTGACTGCAGAGTGTACCCAGTGCCTCTAAGCTCTAGTCTACTTTAGAAGTAAGAGATCATGAGTAAGGGGTCTGTACGTGAAACGCGTGGATCTATATGGGATGGCATTTGACTGCAGAGTGTACCCACCGCCTCTAAGCTCTAGTCTACTTTAGAAGTAAGAGATCATGATTAAGCGGCCTGTACGAGAAACGCGTGGATCTATATGGGATGGCATTTGACTGCAGAGTGTACCCACCGCCTCTAAGCTCTAGTCTACTTTAGAAGTAAGAGATCATGAGTAAGGGGCCTGTACGCGAAACGCGTGGATCTATATGGGATGGCATTTGACTGCAGAGTGTACCCACTGCCTCTAAGCTCTAGTCTACTTTAGAAGTAAGAGCACATGAGTTGTGTCTTTATACATTGAATTGCCAGTAACCCGTTAAGGCAGCCCTCAAAATTTTGAGCTGTAGGGGATTTTCTGCTGTGTCTTTTAGGAAATCCGTCCCTGCACGCGGTATCCAACACATCTCAATGCAAAGATACCGCTCCAGCACTCAGCAGGTTAATATTCACATTTTGTTCAAATCACAGACTAGATTCATGCAATAAATTACTCCACAGACATCAAGGCATTAAGCTTGTACCAGATGCTATAATATGTACGGTTATTGTTATACTTATTTATCAGGTTGTGTACCAGTGATACACGGATTCATTTACATAGATAGCAGACAGACACGGGAATTATTATTATAATAAATGGATGAGAGTGGCGCAGAGAGAGAACCTAAGCGATGTGGAATATACCCTTTGGGACAGTGGCTTGTTTATGCTGTTGGAATAATGTATCATTTAGGCTTGCACAGTAGTTCAGAAGTTGCATTATTTTCCTGTTTTCGCACTTTCTTAACCCGTTAAGGACTGTTGAAGTGTCAGGGCTGTCAACGGTTTCCTTGCCTAAAGGACTGGTGACGGGCCTGGCACGTCACGTATTTTGTGCTTACAGAGCTCCTGTGGGAGCATTGTAACCAATACCGGGTCTGAAATTGACCTCTCCAAGACTGGAGCGGTCTCTCTCACACCCCTGTTCGGCAGACTGGTACACGTCAGATAGATATGTGATAGATAGATAGATAGATAGATAGATAGATAGATAGATAGATAGATATGAGATAGGTAGACATAAATTTGAGATAGAGATGTAGAGATAGATAGATTTGAGATAAGTAGAGATGTAGAGATAGATAGATAGATAGATAGATAGATAGATAGATATGCGAGAGATAGATAGATAGATATGAGATAGATAGATAGATAGATAGATAGATAGATATGAGATAGATAGATAGATAGATAGATAGATAGATATGAGAGAGATAGATAGATAGATAGATAGATAGATAGATAGATAGATATGAGATAGATAGATAGATAGATAGATAGATAGATAGATAGATAGATAGATATGGGATAGATAGATAGATAGATAGATAGATAGATAGATAGATAGATAGATAGATATGAGATAGATGATAGATAGATATGGATGGATAGATGATAGATCGATGGATAGCTCGATAGATGGATGGATAGATATGAGATAGATAGATAGATAGATAGATAGATAGATAGATAGATAGATAGATAGACATGTGATTGATAGATAGATAGATAGATAGATAGATAGATAGATAGATAGATAGATATGACTAATTTATAAAGGCCAACTACCTAGTGAATGTGCTAAAACAGTTAAGATTTATTCCTAAGCTATGGTTCCCCTTTAAGTGACAGAGGGGTGCACAGAGCATTTCTTCTGGTTAAGAACAGAGTTAAGCCCTTTTGTGAAACAGATGTTTCCTGTGCAGTGTGGAAGGGGTTAAAACCACAGGGAACTGTATTACATTCAGTTCCCACTGGACAGACTTCCATGATTGTCTCTTTTGTACAAAACGAGCCATGTGCAAAAATTAAAAGTGGAACAATTGTCCGCCAGGGAAAATAAAAATGTCCCAAAATTCTTGTGGATTTCTGCCCAATTTGTCTCCTGAGAAAACAAAAGCTCTCGCCTTGAAAACCATTGAGTGAGCATTATTCTTTTATATTTTTTAGAATATTTGTATAGGTCAAGTTTTTTTTAATCTGTTTTTAGGTCAACAACCAGCCATTTTATTACCAAGATCAAAGAGAAAATTGCATTTGCTCATGATACCTTGGGGGAGATTCACTAAGCGGTGATAAAGTGGTGATAAAGTGGAGATAACTTCTCCAGTGATATCACTTCTCCAGTTCCTATGACATTCTATGGAGCCTATTCACTAAGATCTCTCAACTTTGGAGATCTTAGTGCATAGGCTCTATAGAATAACATAGGAACTGGAGAAGCGATATCACTGGAGAAGTTATCTCCACTTCATCACTTCTTTATCACCTCTTTATCAAAGGGTGACGACATTTCCATTCTGCCATTCCCGGGACATGTGGTCACCCTAGTCTCGCTGCTGAGGCTCCCGCCGGTGCTGACCATCTTCGCGAGGCTGGCATAGTAAGAGTTCCCATTGGGAACAGCCTCACAAAGATGGTCAGCGCAGGTGGGAGCCTCAGCCGCGGGTGTCACTTGCAGCACCAGCATACCTGCTCCACCCCAGCTGTCTCGCACGTACCAGTCCAGCCAGCCAATGAAATGTAATGAGGGCCATATAGCAAATACATTTCATTGGCTGGCTGGCTGGACTGGTGGTGTTTCTCCATTCCGGGACTCTTTGTTGTCCCATTCGTGGTTGACCCAGGACGACGGACCCAGACCCCCAATAAGGAACAGTCCCGGGCATTCTGGGACGTGTGTTCACCCTAGTACCACGGCTGAGTCTCCCACCGGAGCTGACCATCTTTCTGAAGCTGACATAGTAAGAGTTCCCAGTGGGAACAGCCTCAGAAAGATGGTCAGCGCAGGCGGGAGCCTCAGCCGCGGGTCTCACTTGCAGCGCCAGTATACCTGCTCCATCCCAGCTGTCTCGCATGCACCAGTCCAGCCAGCCAATGAAATGTATTTGCTATATGGTCTTCATTGGCTGGTCCAGCCAGCCAATGAGGACCATATAGCAAATACATTTTATTGGCTGGCTGGACTGGCGCGTGTTGCTCAATTCAGGGACTCTTTGTTGTCCCGGTGGTGGTGGGGGGGGTGACACGGGACACAGACCCCCAATAAGGGACAGTCCCGGGCATTCCGGGACATGTGATCACCCTACTTTATCACCGCTTAGTGAATCTCCCCCCATGAGTTGGTTCTCAGAGAGGGAACAATCATCACTCCTGTGAACCATCTAGCTGGAATGAACTGTCACTTTAGTGCTAATTACGGATGTAATTGTTCAACTGAATCGCACTGATTGTTCAACTGGATTGAAAGCAATTGTACTGTAGCGCCCCCAACAGTTTGTTATGGAACCCTTTGAATGCAGTAGAGGTATCAAACACATTGCAAAGCAGAGGGTTTAATGGGGATTTTGAACTCCTTGAATGCTGGAGAAATTTCCAGCACATTGAAAAGCCTGCCATGGATACCCTTCTAGAATTATAGGAGTTAAATGCCCCATTTAAATCAGGGTAAGTAAAAAAAATCCTTTATGGCGGGGTGTCCATATTCAGTCCTCAAGGGCTACCAACAGTACAGGATTTAAGTGTCCCCTGTTTGTTCCCACTTGCCCCGCCTGTGGATGCCCATGTAACCTTCAACATACATGCATAAGTGTACATACATCATAGTGCATGCATTGCACACACACATTCACATGCAATCACAAGTGCACACACATAAGTGATTATTCATGTACAGCACACACACACTTTTGCTGTAATACATGCACACACACACACACACCATCATGCATGTAAGGTGCATAAAAATTAATTACAATACATTCACACACATACGTCATTATACATGAATTGCTCGCACACACACATGCACATTTATGCTATCACACATACATGCACACACGTGATGTCATTACTCATTTATTGTACACATACATTTATGTTTAAAAAGGGCCTGGATACTTATTTAAAAGAGCATAACATAGAGGGCTATGTACATTAGTATTGGGATTAATATTTAGTTAGGGCTTGTTGATCCAAGGACAAATCTGATTGCCATTTGGAATCAAGAAGGAATTTTCCCCCCCATTCAAGGCAGAATTTGAAATTGCTGTATTGAGGGGGGTTTTTGCCTTCTTTTGGATCAACGATGGTAAACAGGAATAGGAAAAGGGTTGAACTAGATGGACGCAAGTCTTTTTTCAACCTAAATTACTATGTTACTATATTATGCATGAACTGTGCACACACACATTCTTATGCTAACACACTCGCACACATATATGTCATTATTCATGTATTGTAAACAAACACTTATGTTGTCACCTGGCACACTCATATGTCATCATTAATGATGAGCGAGCACCCCGATGCTCGGGTGCTCGGGTGCTCTGACCGAGCACCCCCTGAGGCTCGAGTGCTCGGCCGAGCACCCGAGCCCCATTGAAAAGCATGGGAGCACTCGAGCATTAAACCAGGCACCCCCTGCTCTGATGAGCGGAGGGTGCCTGGTCAATGTCCCCCTTCATCTCCGCTATGCCCCTCTTCCACAATGTCCCCCTTCATCTCCTATGCCATAGAGGAGATGAAGGGGGACATTGTGGAAGAGGGGCATAGCGGAGATGAAGGGGGACATTGTGGAAGAGGGGCATAGACTCTATGCCCCTCTTCCACAATGTCCCCCTTCATCTCCGCTATGCCCCTCTTCCACAATGTCCCCCTTCATCTCCTCTATGGCATAGGAGATGAAGGGGGACATTGTGGAAGAGAGGCATAGCGGAGATGAAGGGGGACATTGTGGAAGAGGGGCATAGCGGAGATGAAGGGGGACATTGTGGAAGAGGGGCATAGAGTCTATGCCCCTCTTCCACAATGTCCCCCTTCATCTCCGCAATGCCCCCTTCATCTCCGCAATGCCCCCGTACCTCCAGTCCCTGGTGGTCCAGCGGAGCGTCTTCGGATCTGTGCCTCTTCCGGCACAGATCCCCTTCACCCGAACATGTCGGGCGAGCACATGGCGGTACTCGACGAGTACCGCCATGTGCCGATCCGAGCGATGCTCGAGCCGATCCGAGCATCGGCCGAGCACGCTCGCTCATCACTAGTCATCATGCATGCAGTGCACCACACACACACACACGCAGGCTATAGCACATACACGTAGGCCATAGCACATACACATCATCATGCATGCAGGCTATTGCACACACACATCATCATGCATGCATTGAACACACACATTTATGATATCAAAGAGAATTTGATAGAGGGACAGAGATCTCATAGAAAGCACAAGAGATGTATAAGCCTTTATAAAAATACCTAAAATAGTAAAGTATTTTATGCCAAAATATCATGGAGTGAATGTGCAATTCTATAAAGTTCAGCAGCTCAGAGGACGCTTACCAGTCCATATTCACGCTCCTGGGATCCTAAACTCTCCGACTCACAGAGTTCACATGCAAAGCCAAGGCTTCCTCTGGCCCCAATATATATATTCCTGAATAAGCATGCATAACTCAAAATGCGTAGACTGGGAATACCACTGCGTAACGTTAATACCTGAGATATGTGAGTTTCTAATGTCTGATGTTCTTTTTTGATTTTATGACTACCTTGAATAAATGAAGTGTTTTTATATGATGCTCTCATGGTGATACTTTGTATAACGGTGCAGCCTCAGCCTCATTCTCACGTCAATGTACAATTCTACCAGAGCAGCTCTGTTGGCGCTACCTCTGAACATCAATGGCTTCCCTCCAGGGTATGTACTTCAGTGTATTATTGTTTTAGTGCCTGTGGAATGCCAGCAATCCCTTAACCTTTTGAGTGCCAGAAAGGATACCTCTCAGGCACAGATTAGGTTAAAGGGATAGTAATACTTTGTTTTAACTTTATTTTATTTTGTAGGCATTAAAAAAACATGAAGAATGATATAAGTCTTAGCTCTCAAACCTTTATGGTTTGAGAGATATTCACAAGTAAAGTTTCCCCTCCCGTCCCTTTTACCTAGTGTAAGCCATCTCTTCTCAGTTGTGGAATCCAGTCCATAGACCAGACAGATAACAGAAGGGGACAATCTTCTTCCTATGAGAACAATGAAAGCCCTGCCCCCCTTGACAAGTTTTTCAGGTTTTTCCCTTATCTTAATTGAAGATTGTCCCTCTCTGAAGTCTACCTGGGCACCTCCCTTCTGATCTGGCTGAGCAGTGTTACATCAGTAAAAGGGGCGGGAGGGGGACACTTTGTCATTGAATTACTCTTGAACTACAACTCTGACAGAATTGAAATAACACTCTCCAAAGTCCAAATACTATGATGATTAATTAGAGCTGCTTTTATTATGAAACATTACTATCCCTTTAAAGGGATAGTAATACTTAAAATGTAAAAAAAATATGTTGTAGGGTTTATCCCCCTGAGTAAAACAAGAGTACTCCCACTGCTGAAAGGTGTTTCATTCAAAAGTTATTAATTTTCAAAGTTGAATTTTTTTAGATGCAATATCACAGTGGCCTGAAATTGTACAGTGGCGCTGTTGCTACACCATCCTATGGACAGCTCTGGTCCCGGGACCATAAATCTCCATAGGATAGTGTAGCAACAGCGTCACTGTACAATTTCAGGCCACTGTGATATTGCACCTAAAAAATTCAACCTTGAAAATTAATAACTTTTGAATGAAATACCTTTCAGCAGTGGGAGTACTCTTGTTTTACTCAGGGGGATAAACCCTACAACATATTTTTTTTTACATTTTAAGTATTACTATCCCTTTAAGTATTTCCCATAGAATGCACAGAAAAATGGTGTCAAGCTCCACCATTTACTCTGCATCTTGTTTAGTGAAAGGTGTTAAAAAAGGCTTCGAGGAATGGGATGACGTGAAATGCCGCATTGCACGCACCTTTGCCCAACTGATAATAAGGGAGTGGTTTTTGAGTGAGTAGATCAGTAAATTATAATAATTTCAAAGTATCTTACAGGAAGGATACACCGTATATTATGTTATTAACCCTCTGCGTGCCAGACAGTCACGCAACGCATAAGGATTAAGCAAGTATGTTAACCCTTAGGGTGCCATAGGGGTACACGTTGTGTACTGCTCTGGCACTCAAAGGGTTAACCACCCCAAGGGCTTGAATATCCATTCCATTTGCTTGTTTTCAAACTGAATCAAGCTTGTAAATTCACCCCCATCTCTCTTGAAAATATGCAAATAATATGACTTATTCTTTTCCATATTCTAGCCATCCAAAAATATATGCTTTCCTCCCTCTAAAGCTTTTAATAAACATGTATTCATCCTCCCGATATGTAGACTTCATTATTTGAGACTTCAACAAACGCAGGAGCCAAGATGAGATTCAGGTGCCTCCTGTGTAGTTCAATGGATTCATTCTGCTAAAGTGTCCAGAGATTAACACAGTCTCACAGTGACTTATTCAAAATGTGTTTTAACTAACACTTTTTTACTACGCAGTACATACTTATCCGCAGCAGAGCCAAGGAAGCAGACAGAATCCTGCAAGATGAGGAAATATCTAGGTCATTATGGAGAGAACATGGGGAAATTAGTAAATTAACCTGAAATGCTGAATTTTATGAGATTTCTGAGCATCAGGTAAAACTGTCATCGTATCTCTGCATGCTGGAAAATAATATTAATCAGACAGGAACAAGTGTATTAGGGACACTGGTGAAACATCTATATAATAGCTAATAGAGCGGAAACCAGTCACTGGAGGGCCTAATGCACATTTTTTTTTGCTCGTTTGCCCCAAAATATTTTCACAGAGGTATTAAAACAACCTATTGGACTCTGGGGCAGATGTAGGGTGACCACATTTCCATTCTGCCATTCAGGGACACTGTGGTGACGAGAGTACTTCTCTCCAGCTCTAGCACAGCTATGTAGGAGGGGTCAGTATACATCACTGGACATCTATGCTCAAATTGCTCTTTATCTGGCGCACCACAGAGTTCTAAACACTAGAGGGAGAACTGTCCATTGACTGCTGTGACAGGAACCAATGTCTATGGTGGGCTACAAGATAATATACATCAGGCCAAAAGCCTTAGACTAGTATTACACTACTATAAAATTGCACTGCAGCTCCTGTTTCAAGTCAGGATCAAAGCTCAGTTCTGTCTCCAGTGCTTAGGGCTCTGTCTAGAAGCCATTTTCTTGTAGTCCAGCAGAGGCATCAATTCATGTCACAGTAGGCAATTCTGTTTCTAGTGTTTAGATTTTTTTATTGTCCCTGATGAGGGCTGCCAGGGACATAGCACACACACATAAATTCGGGACTGTCCTTGGCAATCAGGGACATGTGGTCACTAGTGATGAGCGAGCGTGCTCGGCCGATGCTCGGATCGGCTCGAGCATCGCTCTGCTCGGCACATGGCGGTACTCGTCGAGTACCGCCATGTGCTCTCCCGCCATGTTCGGGTGGCGGGGATCTGTGCCGGAAGAGGCACAGATCCGAAGACGCTCCGCTGGACCACCAGGGACTGGAGGTACGGGGGCATTGCGGAGATGAAGGGGGCATTGCGGAGATGAAGGGGGACATTGTGGAAGAGGGGCATAGACTCTATGCCCCTCTTCCACAATGTCCCCCTTCATCTCCGCTATGCCCGTCTTCCACAATGTGCCCCTTCATCTCCGCTATGCCCCTCTTCCACAATGTGCCCCTTCATCTCCGCTATGCCCCTCTTCCACAATGTCCCCCTTCATCTCCTCTATGGCATAGAGGAGATGAAGGGGGACATTGTGGAAGAGGGGCATAGCGGAGATGAAGGGGCACATTGTGGAAGAGGGGCATAGCGGAGATGAAGGGGCACATTGTGGAAGAGGGGCATAGCGGAGCTGAAGGGGGACATTGCGGAGCTGAAGGGGGCATTCGGAGATGAAGGGGGCATAGCGGAGATGAAGGGGGCATTGACCAGGCACCCTCCCCTCATCAGAGCAGGGGGTGCCTGGTGTCGCCCCATTCATTTCAATGGGGCTCGGGTGCTCGGCCGAGCACTCGAGCCTCAGGGGGTGCTCGGTCAGAGCACCCGAGCACCCGAGCATCGGGGTGCTCACTCAACACTAGTGGTCACCCTAAGCAGATGGGGCCCCTACCCTCTGCACCCCCTATTAAAGTGGAACTATCATAAAAATTAAATTGCCGCCCAAATCCTTATTAACATAGCAATAGCCATATGCATAGTTTTATTATGCTGAATAAGTCGGGCATTATTAAGAAATATAATTCGTTCGACAGGCATCAGCGGGCAACATCGCAGACATCTTGGAGAAAAGGCATCTGCAAGTCTGCTCTGTCCGTCCCATTGTCCTACAGGATTGGGGAGTGGAGTTCCTTGGTACCTTAAAGGGATAGTAATACTTAATTTTAACTTTATTTTATTTTGTAGGCATTAAAAAAACATGAAGAATGATATAAGTCTTATCTCTCAAACCTTTATGATTTATGAGATATTCACAAGCAAAGTTCCCCTCCCCGCCCCTTTTACCTAGTGTAAGCCATCTCTTCTCAGATGTGAGCAAGTTTTTCAGGTTATTCCCTTATCTTAATTGAAGATTGTCCCTCTCTGCAGTCTACCTGGGCATCTCCCTTCTGATCTGGTTGAACAGGGGGGGATACTTTGTTTGTGAATATCTCTTAAACCATAAAGGTTTCAGAGATAAGACATATCATTCTTCATGTTTTTTTAATGCCTACAAAATAAAATAAAGTTAAAATTAAGTATTACTATCCCTTTAAGGTACAGGAAGGGACTGACTGTGCAGGCGCACAGAGTGTCTCTTGCAAGATCTCTTCCACTGATGTCTGCCGAACATGTATTTCTCAATAATGCCGACTTATTCAGCATAATAAAAGTATTTATACAAGTATCGCTTTAGAGAAGACAACATCACCATCATGTATGCCTCCCGTATTTTTGGGTAGACATAGTCGGTATGTCTTCAGATCTCCAGATCTCCAGATTTTCACTAAAGCACTACAGTTTGTGAGGTTAAAGCAACATGACTATTAAAAAAAATAAAAAAGTGATCCCTAATTAAAGTGGAACTACCACCTCATAAAAACTGTATGTTAATTAAGTCTTCATCTGGCGACTAGCTGCTTAGTAGTGCTAGTCGCCAGAAATATTACCTGGTTTCAAAGATTTTCTACTTCTTCGGAGGTTGACAGTAGCAGGAAGCACGGACATCTTGCCATAGTGACGTCTGTGCGCCTGCGCTGTCAGTCCCTTTTGGAGCCAGGTAATATTTCTGGCGACTAGCGCTACTAAGCAGCTAGTCCCAGATGAAGACTTAATTAACATACAATTTTTGTGGGGTGGTAGTTCCCCTTTAAGGATGTGAATGGAAGGTTCACTTTTAAAATATGGCATAAAAAACATTGTGTGGCCACACTGTGCATTAACCATGGTGCCTTGATTAAAATGGCGATATGAGAAGCTCGCACTGCATGAAAGCATGAGATTCTCATGTCGCTTTAAACTTAAAGACCATTATAAGATGCAAAAATTGTGATAAGATGTAATTTTTCACCGACGTTAGAAGTAGACAAAGGGGGAGATTCATTAAACAATGATAAAGAGGTGATAGAGTGGAAATTACTTCTCCAGTGATATCACTTCTCCAGTTCCTATGTTATTCTGTGGATCCAATGCACTAAGATTTCTTCAGTTTTGGAGAACTGATTGCATAGACTCTAATCAATCATCATAGTATTTGGACTTTGGAGAGTGTTATTTCAATTCTGTCAGAGTTGTAGTTCAAGAGTAATTCAATGATAAAGTATCCACCTTCCGACCCTTTTACTGATGTAGCACTGCTCAGCCAGATCAGAAGGGAGGTGCCCAGGTAGACTGCAGAGAGGGACAATCTTCAATTAAGATAAGGGAAAAATCTGAAAAACTTGTCAAGGGGGACAGGGATTTCATTGTTCTCATAGGAAGAAGATTGTCCCCTGCTGTTATCTGTCTGGTCTATGGACTGCATTCCACATCTGAGAAGAGATGGCTTACACTAGGTAAAAGGGGCGGGAGGGGAAACTTTACTTGTGAATATCACTCAAACCATAAAGGTTTGAGAGATAAGACTTATATCGTTCTTCATGTTTTTTTAATGCCTACAAAATAAAATAAAGATAAAATGAAGTATTACTATCCCTTTAAAGGGATAGTAATGTTTCATAATAAAAGTGGCTCTAATTAATCATCATAGTATTTGTACTTTGGAGAGTGTTATATCAATACTGTCAGAGTTGTAGTTCAAGAGTAATTCAATGACAAAGTGTCCCCCTCCCGCCCCTTTTACTGATGTAACACTTCTCAGCCAGATCAGAAGGGAGGTGCCCAGGTAAAGTGCGGAGAGGGACAATCTTCAATTAAGGATAAAACCTGAAAAACTTGTCAACGGGGCAGGGCTTACATTGTTCTCATAGGAAAAAGAGTGTCCCCTTCTGTTATCTATCTGGTCAATGGACTGCATTCCACATCTGAGAAGAGATGGCTTACACTAGGTAAAAGGGGCAGGAGGGGAAACTTTGCTTGTGAATATCTCTCAAACCATAAAGGTTTGAGAGGTAAGACTTATATCGTTCTTCATGGGTTTTTTTAATGCCTACAAAATAAAATAAAGATAAAACAAAGTATTACTATCCCTATAAGTGGTTAATAATTATTTTCCTAAACTGCTTCAGGTTTTCAAAAATTCCCTAAGTTCTATATCTTGAGCAAAAATTAAGATAAACAAAGTTCAGCCGTTTTACCAAGGACAGACATTTGGCTGAAGTTTTTGATTTTAAGGAATGATTCTTTTTTTGTCTTTTGTTTTTAAATTGCTGTTTTGTAAATCTAATGACAACAGAAATCTGCCAAGTTTGAGGTGGTGTTAAGTTCTCAACGAGCAATCTGCTTCATATCAAAGAAACTGCCTTTTACAATTGACACCAATCTCTCTGCTCGCTAACTGCCAACAAACAGCAGAGTGTTTCAGCAATGGAAATGTTTAGGAAGTTAATTATTTTATCACATGTTTAAACGTTCAGAAAGTGTTCCAGAAACAAAGGGTTTCTCTTTAGTAATTCTGAGAAGATGAAATACTTCTGAAGAATGTTGCATACAATGCAAATACTTAAAGGGACAGTAATACTTCATTTTAGCTTTATTTTATTTTGTAGGCATTAAAAAAACATGAAGAGCGATAAAAGTCTTATCTCTCAAACCTTTATGGTTTGAGAGATATTCACAAGTAAAGTTTCCCCTCCCGCCCCTTTTACCTAGTGTAAGCCATCTCTTCTCAGATGTGGAATGCAGTCCATAGACCAGACAGATAACAGCAGGGGACAATCTTCTTCCTATGAGAACAATGAAAGCCCTGCCCCCCTTGACAAGTTTTTCAGCTTTTTCCCTTATCTTAATTGAAGATTGTCCCTCTCTGCAGTCTACCTGGCACCTCCCTTCTGATCTGGCTGAGCAGTGTTACATCAGTAAAAGGGACGGGAGGGGGATATTTTATCATTGAATTACTCTTGAACTACAAGTCTGACAGAATTGAAATAACACTCTCCAAAGTCCAAATACTATGATCATTGATTAGAGCTGCTTTTATTATGAAACATTACTATCCCATTAATGACCAGCTGGGGGTGCAACACATTGCTTTACAATGCATTGCACACCACTCTGGTGCTTCAGTGGTTAATATAACTCTTTAAAGGAGCAGTACAATTGTTCTGAAAAAGCATATGATCAGAGTAAGATTAGTGAGGGTTTATTATGCTGCTTTTATTATGAAACATTACTATCCTTTTAAAGGGGCAGCAATGTCTAAAATAAAGTTGATCGCCAAGTCTTCATTATGGTAATCATAACACATTGTGCTATTATTTAATAACTTACATAGTTTAAAAGATATTCCATGTAAATAGATCACGCTCCTGCCCCTTCTGGCAGCATCACACTCATCCTTGCATGGTCCGTATGGAGAGCGGTGAGGGACAAACTGCGGTAAGCAAAGGAAAATCCTGTCCTCCTTCATCAAGGTGGGGTGGCAGGGTTTTCCTTATACTTACTGACTTAAAAGGATAGTAATGTTTCAAAATAAAAGCAGCTCCAATTAATCTTCATAGTATTTTGGCCATGGAGAGTGTTATTTCAATTCTGTCAGAGTTGTAGTTCAAGAGTAATTGAATGATAAAGTTTCCCCCTCCTGCCCTCTTTGTAAGCCACCTCCCCTCAGATGTGGAATCTGTGAGTATAAGGAAAACCCTGCCCCCATTGACAGGTTTTTCATGTTTTTCCCTTATGTTAATTGAAGATTGTCCCTCTCTGCAAGCCATCAGGACACCACCTTGCTGTTCTGAGGTGAGCAGTGTTACATCAGTAAAAGGGGGGGGGAGGGGAATAATTTACCATTCAATTACTCTTGAAATACAACTCTGACAGTACTGAAATAGCACGTTCCGCGGCCCAAATTACTATGAAGATTAAAGGGATAGTAATACTTAAAATGTAAAAAAAATATGTTGTAGGGTTTACCCCCCTGAGTAAAACAAGAGTACTCCCACTGCTGAAAGGTGTTTCATTCAAAAGTTATTAATTTTCAAAGTTGAATTTTTTAGGTGCAATATCACAGTGGCCTGAAATTGTACAGTGGCGCTGTTGCTACACAATCCTATGGACAGCTCTGGTTCCGGGACCATAAATCTCCATAGGATATTGTAGCAATAGCGCCACTGTAAAATTACAGGCCACTGTGTGTGATATTACTATCCCTTTAATTGGAGCTGCTTTTATTATGAAACATTACTATCCCTTTAAGTTTGTCTCTAGTTGCTTATGTGCGGTCCCACAACCGGATTGCAGCTCCAAGGAGAGGCAGCTAAAAGGGACAGGAGGGGGATCGTTTTACATGGAATATCTTTAAAACTATAGCAATGTAAGTTATTAAACATAAAGCAGTGTGTTATACTTACCATAATGAAGACTCGGCAATCTACTTTATTTTAGACATTACTATCCCTTTAAAATAGAAATACAGTTTTATCATGAAAATTAAATCAGTTTTCTATGGCTTTTTTCTGATGATTGAACATCCTCTGCAGGGAAATACTTCATTCAAAATTATCACAGGTCAAAAGTGTTTTTATTGATATGATTATACTTGTAGCAATTGTACCTCCTAGTGTCCCCGACAGTTTTCCTTTTCTATTTTTCTCTATGAGAGAGCTAAGTCTTTGACAGAAGCTCAGAATAGAACATAACAGTGACAGTCTGACTACTTTGTGATAGTCTGAAAAGTAATAACTTTGGAATAATTCAACTGCCAGTAGTGGGATTTTACTTTTACTCAGTAGGAAAACCTTATTATTTTTTTAATAACGGAGCTAAACTTCTATTTTCTGCTTTTGTAAATTTGGGTTCTTGTGGTATTGGTTTGTGATGTGATAAATGCCAGAGTTCATCATATTCTAACTGTGAGTAGCTTAGCTGCATAAAACGCAGTGAAAGGGATAGTAATACTTCATTTTATCTTTATTTTATTTTGTAGGCATTAAAAAAACGTGAAGAACGATGTAAGTCTTATCTCTCAAACATTTATGGTCTGAGAGATAAGACTTATATCGTTCTTCATGTTTTTTTAATGCCTACAAAATAAAATAAAGATAAAACGAAGTATTACTATCCCTTTAAGTCTGCATAGAAACTCCCTTGAGATCTGCATCAAATGAGAGACTCATGGGAACAGCTGTAAGGGACAGTGGTTTACCTCTTTGTCTCTATAAATATATTTAACCCTTTCAGTGCCAGTGTAACTGCTTTCAAAAAAGTAATGGGTAGCTATCTAGTACAGAACAATATTGAGAATTGTGACAGTTGGCTTCAAAACAGACAGGATGTTGATCCAGGGAAATATCAGACTGCTATTTGGAGTCAGGAAGGATTTTTTTTTCCCAAGTGGGACTTAATTGGAAAATACTTCAATTTTTTTTTTTTTTTTTTTGCCTTCATCTGTATCAACAGGTCTGATTTGGCATGTGCTGTGCTTGATAGACGCATGTCTTTTTTCAGCCTCATCAACTGTGTTGCTATGTTCTTAGAGACAATTCAAAATTGTATTAGAATTGCTGATTATTTTTAGAAGCAATGCCAAATTTATTAGCTGTGCCTTATTTTCTACAATATATATATATATATATATATATATATATATATATATATATAAGAAACATGCTATTTTTACTCTCAAAATGTATTTCTATCATAATTAAACATGAATAAAACAATCATAATCACTACTTGTTTTGACTTGGTGAGGGATCATGGAAGTTGTAGTCTGATAGCGGGTAGAAGATCTCATATTGTCCCCCGCTGTTTTTATTACCCATCATACAACCTATACTTGGCTAAATTACTGAGGTCTGAGAACCATGCCTCATTAAACAGTGAACGCTGTAGCTTTGTCCTGACCCAAGACTATGGCTAAAGAACATTATCAATTTGTCACTAGTAACATTACACAGGGAAAGAGGAGGGGGCAGACTGGAGAATTCTCATTTAAAATTAATTTCTTAACCTTTATTGGCATCAATTTCCAGAAGATATTTTCATTTCCAAGGCGGTATCAGTTCCACTTATTTCCCAGCTATGTTAATTACTGTCAGAGCCTAGGAAAGAGTAAAGGAGAAGTAAAAGGGGCTGTCAATTGCCAAATAAAAGTCCCTTTTGCACTCTCCTGTCCCCATCGGAGAGAGTCATTGACTTGTCTTAGAACTCTGTTAATGATCAATATTTGCTGTGAGTGTATGTCTATGCTGTCCTGGGTAAACTGTATCCAGCAATTTTTTCAAGGCTTATAAGGACAAAGGACTCAATCTGCTAACAATTTTCTCAAGGCACATGTTCATACCTGCGAACTTTTCATTTTGCTGTCCCCGGAAGGGGTCTCCTCTGGTGCCTCTGTGGGAGATGGTTGACGCGATTCACATCAAAAAGGGGGTGGGGCTTAATAACAAGTGGGGTGGGGCTTCTCTGACCTGCAAAATCTCCGAGGGTAGGAGAAGAAATGAGACAGCAGTAGAAGAAATGGGAGAAACAGACGGGGAAGGAGCAGATGTGGGCAGAGTTCCCCACATCCGGAGAATCAGCCTCTGCCCCGGAGACCCGGTAATACAGAGGCAAATCTGGAGTCTCCGGGACAAAACCAGAGAGTTCCCATCTATGCACATGTTGCCAAAGATCTCAGCCTGCTAGCAATTTTTTCAAGGCGTATAATGCCAAAGAACTCAGTCTGCTAACAATTTTCTCAAGGCACATGTTGCCACAGACATCAGCCTGCTAGCGATTTTTTCAAGGCTTATAATACCAAAGAACTCAGTCTGCTAACAATTTTCTCAAGGCACATGGTGCCACAGACAACAGCCTGCTAGCAATTTTTTTCAAGGCTTATAATGCCAAAGAACTCAGTCTGCTAACAATTTTCTCAAGGAACATGTTGCCATAGACAACAGCCTGCTAGCAATTTTTTCAAGGCTTATATTGCCAAAGAACTCAGTCTGCTAACAATTTTCTCAAGACACATGTTACCATAGACATCAGCCTGCTAGCAATTTTTTCAAGGCTTTTATTGCTGTATGACTTCTACTTTGAACTGTGGATTTCTGCACTTCGACACTCGGTAGCAGAAGTACTGCAGAGCAAATTCTCACAAACATGGAAAGCATAGTTGGAAATTATATTTTGTATTTTCAATGCTTGGGAATTTATGAGGAAAAAGCAGTAAATTGTGTTTTTTTTCGTCAAAAATTCCAGAGGAAAAAAAAATACCCATATCTATATAATATACACAGGCAATCTGTATTCTAAGATCCTGTTTTTATTTTCCAATTAATTTGTAAATGACCTCTGTGCTGCATTACCTTCTGGCATTCAAGGAGTTAATGACAAATGCAGAGACATACCGATTTTACAAAAGATGGATCAATATGCAATTAAAAATGAATATAAATGACCTTTTAAATGGCCTTTCATCAGTTCATGAAAGCTCCAAAATATGTGTACAAGTTACTGGTACAAATAAAGTTCCGGCCTTGCCCGGGGTGTGTAACGCACACACAATTATACACACAGACACCCAACTGGGTCTGCCTGTTTTTATCCTGAAATCTCTTATGTACATACAAATTTATAGTAAAAACAATAAAACAAACTATCAAAGATTACAGTTTAACAGATGGTTGTGTAGCAAATAGCTATAGCAATGGGAGAGTTTTGATATCTCAATTCCTCTTTGTTGATGTCCATAACTGGCAATTTTGTGAAATTGTGTCGACTATGAGTTCTTCAACATATTAACACCTAAAGCTCCCAAGAATGTAAATTGTTGGCAATATGTTGCTAGTTGCTCTAAGCTGTTATGAGCAGAAAGCTCTCTATGAATATGCATGTTACAATGTTTTGTTTCTATAGTCATACCTGGGAACTTCTTCTCTTTGATCTCTCAGAGAAGGCTAATGAGCTGCTGGACAGGGGATGTCAATGACGCAATTCTCTCCATAAAAGGGGTGGGACTTAATTGGATAGGTGGGGCTTACTCATCTGCATTTCATAACATGAGTGGAAAGTAAGCAGAAGGGGGTAGGAAGGAGAATAAGTGGGAGGGAAGTAGGAGGAACAGGGTGGGAAGGTGAAGAAGTGGGTGGGAAGTGGGAGGAACAGGGTGGGAAGGAGGATAAGTGGGAGGAACAGGGAGGGAAGGAGGAGGAGTGGGCAGGAAGTGGGAGGAACAGGGTGGGAGGAGTTGAAGTGGATGGGAAGTGGGAGGAACAGAGTGGGAAGGTGTTGAAGTGGGTGAGAAGGGGGAGGAACAGGGTGGGAAGGTGGAGAAGTGAGTGGGAAGTAGTCAGAACAGGCTGGGAAGAAGAAGAAGTGGGTAAGAAGCAAGAGGAACATGGTGGGAATGAGGAGAAGTGGGTGGGAAGCGGGAAGAACAGGGTGGGTGGGAAGTGGGAAGAACACAGTGGTGTGCACTAGGAAATATGCATACACATACCTCCCAAGTGTCCCTCTTTAGGAGGGACAGTGCCTCTTTTAGACCCAAATCCCTCTGTCCCTCTTTCACACCCTGATGTCCCTCTTTTTAGGAGATCAGACTGTGTGGTGTATATATAAGTGTATCACCCTGGTGTCCCTGTGTTTATGAGATCAGACTGTGTGATGTATATATAAGTGTATCACCCTGGTGTCCCTGTGTTTAGGAGATCAGACTGTGTGGTGTGTATATAAGTGTATCACCCTGGTGTCCCTGTGTTTATGAGATCAGACTGTGTGGTGTGTATATAAGTGTATCACCCTGGTGTCCCTGTGTTTATGAGATCAGACTGTGTGATGTGTATATAAGTGTATCACTCTGGTGTCCCTGTGTTTATGAGATCAGACTGTGTGATGTGTATATAAGTGTATCACCCTGGTGTCCCTGTGTTTAGGATTTCAGACTGTGTGGTGTGTATATAAGTGTATCACCCTGGTGTCCCTGTGTTTAGGATATCAGACTGTGTGGTGAGTATAAAAGTGTATCACCCTGGTGTCCCTGTGTTTAGGAGATCAGACTGTGTGGTGTGTATAGAAGTGTATCACCCTGGTGTCCCTGTGTTTAGGAGATCAGACTGTGTGGTGTGTATAGAAGTGTATCACCCTGGTGTCCCTGTGTTTAGGAGATCAGACTGTGTGATCTGTATATAAGTGTATCACCCTGGTGTCCCTGTGTTTAGGATATCAGACTGTGTGGTGTGTATATAAGTGTATCACCCTGGTGTCCCTGTGTTTAGGAGATCAGACTGTGTGGTGTGTATAGAAGTGTATCACCCTGGTGTCCCTGTGTTTAGGAGATCAGACTGTGTGATCTGTATATAAGTGTATCACCCTGGTGTCCCTGTGTTTAGGAGATCAGACTGTGCGGTGTGTATGTAAGTGTATCACCCTGGTGTCCCTGTGTTTAGGAGATCAGACTGTGCGGTGTGTATATAAGTGTATCACTCTGGTGTCCCTGTGTTTAAGAGATGAGACTGTGTGATGTGTATAGAAATGTATCACCCTGGTGCCCCTGTGTTTAGGAGATCAGACTGTGTGGTGTGTATATAAGTGTATCACCCTGGTGTCCCTGTGTTTAGGAGATCAGACTGTGTGGTGTGTATATAAGTGTATCACCCTGATGTCCCGGTGTTTAGGGGATCAGACGGTGTGTTGTGTATATAAGTGTATCACATTGCTCTACAGCAATAAAACTCACATTATTGTTTGTTTAAACGTCAGTATATGTGTTTATAAATTAGTATGTGTAAATAAAATACTTTGATCTTGTTATAAGTGATTTATTACATTACACAAGGAGGTGTCAATAGGTTATGAAATATCCTGAAAATTATCGGTAATGCTTCGCCCACCAGACACGTGTATAGAAGTGTATCACCCTGGTGTCCCTGTGTTTAGGAGATCAGACTGTGTGATCTGTATATAAGTGTATCACCCTGGTGTCCCTGTGTTTAGGAGATCAGACTGTGCGGTGTGTATGTAAGTGTATCACCCTGGTGTCCCTGTGTTTAGGAGATCAGACTGTGTGGTGTGTATATAAGTGTATCACCCTGGTGTCCCTGTGTTTATGAGATCAGACTGTGTGGTGTGTATATAAGTGTATCACCCTGGTGTCCCTGTGTTTATGAGATCAGACTGTGTGATGTGTATATAAGTGTATCACTCTGGTGTCCCTGTGTTTATGAGATCAGACTGTGTGATGTGTATATAAGTGTATCACCCTGGTGTCCCTGTGTTTAGGAGATCAGACTGTGTGGTGTGTATATAAGTGTATCACCCTGGTGTCCCTGTGTTTATGAGATCAGACTGTGTGGTGTGTATATAAGTGTATCACCCTGGTGTCCCTGTGTTTATGAGATCAGACTGTGTGATGTGTATATAAGTGTATCACTCTGGTGTCCCTGTGTTTATGAGATCAGACTGTGTGATGTGTATATAAGTGTATCACCCTGGTGTCCCTGTGTTTAGGATTTCAGACTGTGTGGTGTGTATATAAGTGTATCACCCTGGTGTCCCTGTGTTTAGGATATCAGACTGTGTGGTGTGTATAAAAGTGTATCACCCTGGTGTCCCTGTGTTTAGGAGATCAGACTGTGTGGTGTGTATAGAAGTGTATCACCCTAGTGTCCCTGTGTTTAGGAGATCAGACTGTGTGGTGTGTATAGAAGTGTATCACCCTGGTGTCCCTGTGTTTAGGAGATCAGACTGTGTGATCTGTATATAAGTGTATCACCCTGGTGTCCCTGTGTTTAGGATATCAGACTGTGTGGTGTGTATATAAGTGTATCACCCTGGTGTCCCTGTGTTTAGGAGATCAGACTGTGTGGTGTGTATAGAAGTGTATCACCCTGGTGTCCCTGTGTTTAGGAGATCAGACTGTGTGATCTGTATATAAGTGTATCACCCTGGTGTCCCTGTGTTTAGGAGATCAGACTGTGCGGTGTGTATGTAAGTGTATCACCCTGGTGTCCCTGTGTTTAGGAGATCAGACTGTGCGGTGTGTATATAAGTGTATCACTCTGGTGTCCCTGTGTTTAAGAGATGAGACTGTGTGATGTGTATAGAAATGTATCACCCTGGTGCCCCTGTGTTTAGGAGATCAGACTGTGTGGTGTGTATATAAGTGTATCACCCTGGTGTCCCTGTGTTTAGGAGATCAGACTGTGTGGTGTGTATATAAGTGTATCACCCTGATGTCCCGGTGTTTAGGGGATCAGACGGTGTGTTGTGTATATAAGTGTATCACATTGCTCTACAGCAATAAAACTCACATTATTGTTTGTTTAAACGTCAGTATATGTGTTTATAAATTAGTATGTGTAAATAAAATACTTTGATCTTGTTATAAGTGATTTATTACATTACACAAGGAGGTGTCAATAGGTTATGAAATATCCTGAAAATTATCGGTAATGCTTCGCCCACCAGACACGCCCCCACCAACACCCCCTAAAACACAAGTGTCCCTCTTTGGCAATTTGAAATGTTGGGAGGTATGCATACAGAGACATTAAACAGTAGCAATGAAAATAAAATATAGACATGAGAATCTTGCGCTTTTCATGCAGGGCGAGATTCTCATGTTGCTCTTATAATCATGGTGATATGGTGAATGCGCCTTCATGTCGCACGCTATTTTGTGTGCAATATTTTAAAAGTGAACCGAAGAATTGTGGAGTAAACCATTTGCACTATCGGGGACAAAAAATATATCCCCGTTGATTTAAATGGGGTTTTTAAACTTTTGAATGCTGCAGAGGGAGCAATGTGTTGGAGACCTTTGTAGCATTCAAAAGGTTGAAACCCTTAATCAATGACTATTTTGGGGAAGTTTTGTATCTATAGAATACACAGTAAATGTCTTTCACCCTACATCTGATTTCCTTTGAAGAAGCTGTTTGAGGACTGTCAATAATCATCCCATATTCCTCCAACGCTGATGCTATTCTGCACCTGCCAACTGATGTGACATTCAACTGAAGCTATGTGATATGCCATAATCATAATTCACCCTACTAAACACACACACATACAGAGCAATCGTATTTATTTAAATTCCTTACCTTCACAACAAACTACCCTGGATTATTAGCTGTATCATTGGGGATCCATTTAATTTTATTGTACTCGAGCTCTAGGGAAAAAAATCTGACCACATTTTCCAGGATAGAAACCACATTCTTTGTAGCGGTTTAAAGACTGAACTCATTTTTTTTTTTTACTGGAACAAAACTGCATATTATTTCTGCTTAGTCCTAAAAAAGAGAGACGTGTTCTTTTGGCATTACAATGAATGTGCCACTTTCAGCCTCTGACAGACCATCTCCGATTCCTGATGAATTGGGCACCAGCGTCAAATATTTCCAAAGTGTCATGTGAAAGCGCATTGCGAGCAGAGCATTCCCTGTCACTGCGGATGAACTATAGACATCCAGTTGCAGCAATACTGTATTGCAGGTTGTAATAGGTGGTTGAGGGAAAGAATTCCTTTATCTTCTAATACTTCAGAGGCTATTAGACACCTGTGCAATAGCCCAGACTGATTATAAAAGAAACTTTCATAAAGAAATGTATCCCATGAGGATAAAGTTGCTGTGACATATGAATAAGCCGGGTAAAATGAGAGGGGGTGAGTGATAAGGAGATAGTATAGGCTAATAGAACCTTTTCCTCTCTTGCACATTGTGATTAGCGACACCAGTGGGAGGCAGCGCTCGGTTCCAGCTGTTTGGTACTGCAACGTTCATCATCTGCAAACAGCTGTTGGCGTGTTGCGGATGATTGGATTTGAAGTGCCTCTAGCTAGAGAGCGTAAAGCTGCTTATCACTGGGCTGTATGCATGCTTCCAGTGGAATGTAACTCCTTAAGGACCAGGTGCAACGCATTGCTTCGGTTAAAGAGATTCACACACAGGCTCATATACAATGAGAAAACATTTCGGCTCAAATACAAATCCTCCCAGATTATCAATTTAACCCATTGAGTGCCAGAGGGGTACGCAACGCATTGCTCCGCAATGCGTTGCGTACCCCTCTGGCACTCACAAGGTTAAATGAGGTTTTAAATGAGGTTTTTAATCCTTTGAATCCTAGAAAGGTGATTAATAAGTGTGATAAAATACTTCAGTGTTTTTTTTGCGGGAAAGAAAATTAATGGATAAATGGAGAATTGGACGGGCGAAATGTTACACTCATGCATAGATGTACTCACTGACACACACACAAACAACACACACACACATCATGATATACACAAGCAAAAAGGCATACGCACATATACATACACACACAAAAAAATACATGTATACTTACAAACATGCATACACACTCAAAATAAATAAATAAATGCAGTCATGCGCAGTAGAGACAGGCCGAACGCGCTGATCCGGAGCGGGGTCCTCCGAACGGCTCACCTCCTGTCTCTGCTTCTGGCTACGGGGCTGGGGCCACTTGGCACTTTAGCCCACGTACATGGGCTTTCATGTATCAGCCGCGGCACGAGCAGTCTCTACTGTGCATGACTGCCCCGCGACCGACTGGCAGTGGCACTGTGGCCCGTGTAACTGGCTCTTAAACTAGTATATACATATATATATATATATATATATATATATATATATATATATATATATATATATATAATATAAAGAAGTGGAAGCACTCTCACTTAAAAAGTTTGTGCCTGTGTGCTCAAAAATGACAGGATATTTATCATTAATAAACAAGATTAAGCACTCTCAGGACTTCCATGATAGGGTTAAAAATGTGTTTAATACAAATCAACGTTTCGGCCAGACTCAGCTGGCCTTCCTCAAGACGTCTTGAGGAAGGCCAGCTGAGTCTGGCCGAAACGTTGATTTGTATTAAACACAGTCTTGAGGAAGGCCAGCTGAGTCTGGCCGAAACGTTGATTTGTATTAAACACATTTTTAACCCTATCATGGAAGTCCTGAGAGTGCTTAATCTTGTTTATTAATGATATATATATATATATATATATATATATATATATATATATGTGTGCCTAACTAGCACTCACATATCCCCCTTAATAAATTCATTTAATCCGGGTGCTGTTTAAATTTTTGATATATGCAAAAAGTGAAAAAAAAAAAAAAAAAGCACTTAGTTCTTCTAATATGAAAATCTCTTATATTACGAAATCACACCATTTCTAGAAAAACAGCATCATAGCAGCAATGTTTCGGTCTGCTACATAGGACCTGTCTCAAGCTATGTTGCTGTTTTCTACAAATGGTGTGATTTCATAATATAAGAGATTTTCATATTAGAAGAACCATATGTTTTCTTCACTATATATATATATATATAATATATGCATATATACAGAAATGCAGAAAGTAGACGGCAATCTCAGGCTCATAAACTATGTAACTTACAGTGAGTGCTATCGACTTGAATAATACATTATATATATATATATATATATATATATATATATATATATATATATACTAGCAATTTGGGACGGCGTTGCCCGTCATGTTTTGCAGGGAATGTGTTTTATTTTTTTTAATAAATGTTAAGATAGTGAAATATGGCGTAGGGTGTACGTGTCGGAAAGGTACACACAGTGATACACAGACACATGTGCAAACACACACATATACAGGGGGACACACTGTGATAGAGACACATGCAACACACATACATACACACACATGCACTGACATACACAAACAGTGACACACAGATGCAAATCAGAACACACATACATACAGTGTGAGCAGTGTAAGTAACATACCTCCCAACATTTCACATGGCCAAAGAGGGACCCTTGTGTTTTAGGTGGTGTTACTGGGGGCGTGGCTGGTGGTGTATTTTAGAGAATGTTTAACCCTTTGAGTGCCAGGGGGTAAGCAATGCATTGCCTACCCCTCTGGCATTGAAATGGTTAAGTTACTCTTTTTGTAAGTGAATGATTTAGAAGAAGATGAAAGTATTTTTTACACAGACTAATTTAACAGACATATACAGAAGTTTACAACTACATTACTGTGGGTTTTACTGATGTGGAGCAATCTGATACACTGGTATATACACCACACAGTGTGATCTCCTAAATAGAGGAGCAGAGGGATTTGGGTCTCAAACAGAGACTGTCCCTCCTATACTGTATAGTGCCAGTCCTTATACACTGACACATGCAGACTGTATACTATACAGCAGAGGTTCTCAGGCCAGGACTTAGGAATTTCGCTGCTAGAACACAAGTGTGTTGATCAGATCAGTCGTATTGATTAACTCACCTATGCTCTTAAAAGGAAATTCTAAAATCCTGGCCTGTTAATAGCCACTGAGAGCACAGGTTGAGAACCACTGCTATACAGTGCCAGACCATTGTAGAGAATGTTTAAACCTTTGAGTGCCAGGGGGTAAGCAATGCATTGCATCTCCTCTGGCACTGAAATGGTTAAGTTACTCTTTATGTAAGTGAATGATTTAGAAGAAGATTAAAGTATTTTTTTTACACAGACTAATTTAACAAATATATACAGAAGTTTATACCCACATTACTGTGGGTTTTACTGATGTGGAGCGATCTGATACACTGGTATATATACCACACAGTGTGATCTCCTAAATAGAGGAGCAGAGGGATTTGGGTCTCAAACAGGGACTGTCCCTCCTATACTGTATAGTGCTAGTCCTTATACACAGACTGTATACTATACAATGCCAGACCATATATAAATAGATTGTCATACATGCTATACAGTGAGCTATGTACAGCATGGAGATGATTGGAGGAACTGGCACCTCTACTTACAGACAGACTGACAAACAATCTGCTCTCATTCTCTCTCTTTGTGCAATATATAAATACAGTCACACACATGTCTCTGCCACTTACCAGCTCAGCTGAAGCCCTGCTCTGCACTGCCTGATTATGTCTCTGCCATTGTTCCACTTTCCCAGCATACTGCCTGCTGATTGGTTAGAAAGCAGCTCACTTGTAGT